>JABXWE010103855.1:0-14787 GCA_014611495.1 Limonius californicus | reverse complement strand
GTTTCGTTTCTACGGTAAATTATTAAAATTTTATTTTAATTGGTCTTATTTTAGTTTTCATTCATTATCAAGATAGTGATTGGTTTATTTCGATCCACTGCTAGATGAAGGCCCTTCTCATCTCGCTCCATTTTCGTTTTTCTCTGGTTTCTTTCATCCTCTGTCAGCCAGCCAGCTTCTTGATGTCATCTCGCCACCTGATGTGCAGTCGTCCAACACTTTTGGGTTCCGTTCAGGGTCTCCACTCCATCAATCAATCTTTTGGTCCAACTATTGTTTGTCCTTCGGGCCACATGTCCTGCCCAGTTACATTTGAATTGTACGCTTTCTAATACATCGATAAGTTTGGTTTGTTATCTAATCCGGGTATAGCTTCTGCAATCAGTTAATCTAATGCTTAATAGAATTCGTTCTTGCGCTCTTTGTGTTCAAACAAGTTTTTTCGGGATACTCCAAGACTCAGCTCCATAGGTCTACACTGGAAGAATGCATTGGTTGTAGATTGTAGCTTTTTAAGACGTTCGGTATTTCGTATTTAAAGACGCTTGCCGAAAGTGATGCATGCCTAGGTTATTCTTCTGGCTATTTCATCGAACATATTATTTTTTTTCGTTCTTTTGACCTAAATATATAGAACTTTCAACTTCCTCCAGTAGTTGTCTATTAAGTATAATGTTGGTGTTGTTAGGTACGTTTGTTACTTAGGTTTAATGTTGGTTGGTTTTTAATTGGGAGAGATCTAGTAAATGTTTTTCCGAGCATGGTACACCACAACTAAAAATTTTGCCTATCTGGAGTAGTTCTAAGCCCAGTAGTGCTTTTTAACGTGTCACACATCGCAGTGGCATGGGGCCTACTGCTTTACTTCTTATCCGATTTTTCCCCTAGAAAAATCTCACCGCCCTCAGCCAAGTTCGACCCCGCGTCTCTTAGATCTGAAAGTAACCACGCTAACACTATACCACTGAAGGCGTTGCTAGAACTATAGTTTAGTAATGAATATTTGGTACTTTTATCACTTCCTGTAGTTCTTGGGAATTGTTTCTTATCCTGGCAGGTATTGTGTATTCCCTTGCACCGCGACCTGAAAGACCTACTGTGCTCCGGTTGACTTCAGCGTTGGAAGCGTTAGCAATGAGAATTTCTGGTTTGAAGTCTACTTCCTCAAATTGTATTTGTCTGCGATCTAGTAGTCCCTTGCAGTAGCAAAAGAAGTGAATAGAAGTTTCATCTTCCTCTTCACAGAATCTACACAACGGGTCTTCTGCAAGCTTGTATTGTGTAGGTGTTATTCATATAACAATGCTCTATGCGGATCCTTGTTGTGTACATGGTTATTTCCCTTCCAAGCGAAAGCAGTATTCCTGCCGTTTTCTTGAATGGACCCCCGACAAGAGACTTCGAATGTCTAATGCCCTGGTGTTTATTCCAGTACTTTTGGTATTCGTTCCTTAACTACCTTTTAGTTTGTTCCCTGGTTGTGCAATAAGTAATTCTGCGGATTGTCTCTGGAGCTATCAGCTGCTCTGCCCCACCGACTCTGGCCCAATCATCCACGTTTTTATTGCCTTGTATTTCTTTATGTCTTGGTATCGACATCAGACAAAGTTTGTTGTATTCCCCCAGTTCCACCAGTATTCTGTGGCAATCCATGACCAGTTTGGAGTTGAATTGATATGCAACAGCTCTGCCCAATACTATCAGTCTTACTGCAGATTTTCGTATTGATGTAAGATCTCTGCAGCATAATTTGAGCTCAGGTAAGAATAACTATTATTTCAGTTTGGAACACCATGGCAAAACGTCCTAGGTTTATGCTAATTACATTGCCCGGTCCGGTTTGGTAGATACCCAGACATGTACTACAGTCTGATCTGGATCCATCTGCATACCAGTCATCTCCATTTGGGAATTGTTGCTTATCAGTAAAATTTCATCAGCGAACTTAAGGTTACTGTGGTTTTCGCCATCTATGTTTATGTCCTTAGTAGACTAATCCACATTACTGAAGATGTCATTTAGAGCTGTTATAAAGGGTTTACGAGAGATACTATTACCTTGGCGCATTCCTCTTTTTATTGGTATGAAATCAGGATCATCATGGAGATGTAACCAGTAAAAATTTCTGATCAGGTTAATGTATCTGCTGTCTATGCTATTTGGTTAGGCAATTCAAGACTGTCCAGGTTTCAATAGTATCAAAAGCCTTCTGATAATCTATGAAAACCATGTAGAGTTCTACATTACATTTATTGCATTTTTCGATTAGTAATTTTGCAGTTTGTAAATTCTGCATGTTCCATAACCTGATCGGACTTCGAGTTGCTCGCGTGGCCGTTGAATATCGATTTTGGGGTTAATCGGTTGGTTAGTATACGTGTGAAAGTAGACTGATAAGGTCTATAATTGTCTAACTTCGTAACGTCACCGTTTCTATGAATTAAGATTACTTCGGTTTCATTTCATGACTTCGGGATCTGGTTTGTTTCTAATAATCGATCATACAGATCTTTCAATACGTTGACTATTACAATACCGCCGTATTTTAGCATATCAGTTAATAGATAGTCCGTCAGATGCAGCTGCCTTGTATTTTTTTGTTGCTTCAGGTCATTAATGACCTCATGTGCTGTTATCTCTAAGATATTCTCAAAACCTTCGCTCTGGATTTTCTGTTTTCCTTCTTTAAGTTGTAGTGCGTTAGGTCTGACTTTGGTATTATATTTATTGGAGCTTTACAGGCCTTGTAGGCTCATCGCTTTGGTGTTAAACAAGGCTAAGTTAATTAGTGCTATGCACAACAGGGCTTGACACTGCGGGTTACCATGTTGGTGCGTAAGCGTACTTAACCTACCTGGTGTAAGGTGTATACATGTGGAGTCATGTCACTCCTCTAGTGCGACCTTAACGCGAGGAGTGACATTAATTTGATCCCCAATGGCAAGCGGAGACCGGGACCCAGTACAGACCACACAGTGAATTCGAAAAATATTCTGAGAATGATTCGAACCTGGAAGCGTTTGGACTATAACATGCAAAGCCTGACTTTCTTACCACTAAGCCATGTTAGTCACTTTAGTTTTATATGGTTTGTTATAATATCTTTGCACTTCTATAGTTATTTCAGTCCTTTTAGTTAATAAATCTCCGGCTTTTTTCTTTATTGTAGCAAGTTCTTTCTTACCATAGGTTACAGATCTCTAAAAGATTCGCGGCCCTCTATTTTGTTCTACTGTGCCTGTTATTAATTTTGTATTATACTGCCTTACACGGTTTCGAAGAAATTTCCTTATCAGTTTCTTGAGTGCTGCCCATTCTATTAAGTTCTTATGTCTTATGTCTAGTTTCAACATTCTTCTTTCTTTAGTAATGCTTCAGCAGGTTCGCATACTCCTAGATGTTTTTTTACGATGGGTGTTGCTTTATTGTGATTTAATTTCATCCTGGTATTCATTTTAATGTTGTTTCACTTTATTTACATAAATATATATTTTTTATCACTATGTGTACTCTTGATTCTGTCTTCTAATTTGATTTTCAAGTTGGCTCTCACCATTCTATAGTCACCGCCCGTGTTTACTTTGTTTATAACTGTCGCGTCTTGGATTATATGTCTTTTTTGGTGCCTTAAGGAAATCAATTTCGTTTTTGTATTTATGATTGGGACTTCTCCATGTCCATTTTCGCTGTTGCCTTTTTGTGAAGCATGCAATCGAGTCGTTTCCATAAAATTAACTAACGTACTACCCGATTCATTTCTCTGGCCTATTCTATGGCCCCCAATGCATCGCTCTTGTTCACTATGTCTAGTTTCAACCTATGCATTAAAATATATATAAAATAATATATTTGGACGCAGATTGCCTGTTAACAGTTGTAAGTTCTTTTGTTCCGAGATGTGCATATACTGCAATACAAGTTTTGTCCAAGTTTTGTCCAAGTTTTGTTAATCAGAAATCCGATTCCATTTCATTTTGTATTTTCCGGCCAATGTAATATAAGACGTGTATTAAGTTTACTCTTAGCATCTCTTCGCTTGTTCTTCTTACTTCACTTAAATCGACATGATCCCACTTGATACATTCTAATTCTTTTTTTAATAGTCGTCTATCTTCCGTCAAATAGTTCTGACATTAAACGTTGTTCCAGAGATTGTTAATTTCATTTCCAGTTTCACCAATCTTCGATGTGGTTTTTCCAAATTAGGGAATCTCTGCGGGTAGTTGCCTTCCTGAAAGTGCTTAAGGCAGACCTTATCTAAGATTTGCAATTTGTAGTTTTTCCTACTCATCTGAAGTGTTCTTCCGTATATTCTCATTCTCGCCATACAGAGTTTTAGTAATAGCATATTCAACAATAAACTATCTGAAAAGAGGTTATAACAAAAGTACCAAATTTGAGAATTGTGTGCAAATTGAATTCCAAGAGTCAAAGCATACTTTAATTTTCTTTGAGTGTAGATACGAATTTGCACCATTCCAGAGTTACAGCTTCTATTCGTCCTATTTCTGATTTAGGGCAGCTAAAGAGGCGAAGCAAAAAGAGTTTAAATTTTCATTTTCTGTAAGCTAGATAGTAGTTTTTCATGACATTATGACTGAATAAAAGCGCAATCCCTCCGGGTAAGTTATTAATTCCAGCATTAGCATACATAATTAGTTCAATTTAATCGCAAAAATATTAATGTGAAAGGTTCGTAACAGTACCAGCAACTTAAATGCAAGGAAAATTGAAAAAATGGTAGGTCATGTTGGTGAACGTATTCACATGTAACTGCTTATGATATTTTATTACGTTAACTAACTTTCAATAAGTACTTGAAGTTCAAGATTACATTCATTATAGCTAAGTAAACACATTTTATTTTCCGAGCTAAGTAAGTAATCAACTTAGTTTTAGTGTATGTACAAGTAGCTCTCATAAATTATAATTTAAACTTGTATCTAACATAAGAAAGTTCTGAGAATGTCCTTAAAATGTATTAGAATATTGATAAATAGCGACTACAATTACGGCAGCGTTGTCAACATAGTCCACTGGTGAATTAACTTTAAAAAACGATCAAGAAGAAATTTTAACCAAAGAATGATAGTTTTAGAAAAACGAAATATTTATATCAGCAAAGAGGTTTGTTTTTTATAATGCAATCTAAATTGCAATCTAGAAAAACTATCACTGGAGAATGGAAACTTATAAAAGCTTTAGTTTGCTGAACAACATTTTATATAAACAAAAATCAAATAAATAATATACGAGGTGTGTTCAATTGAAACCTACCTTTGCTTTATAAAAAATGTATTCAAGAATTTAATTACTAATAATAATTACCGTCACAGTTAAGGCACCTAACCCATTGTTTTAATTAGCCGACGTATATTCTGCTCATAGACATCTTGTGGTTGCTGATTAACGAAGTCTTCCACAGCTATCTGTGCTTCTGCGTCAGACTCAAAATGCCGATCTCTTAACGTCTTTTTCAGCGGTCCAAAAATATGGAAATCGCAAGGCAAATAATTACTGTCACAGTTAAGGCACCTATCTCATTGTTTTACTAACCGATGTATATCTTCCTTATAGAATTCTTGTGGCTGCTTATTGAGGAACTCTTCCGCAGCTATCTGTACTTCTGCGGTAGACATAAAATGCCGACTTTTAACGCCTTATTCGGCGGTCCAAAAATATGGAAATCGCAAGGCGATAGACCGCGCTGTAGGGTGGATGCTCTTAAACCCTCCATTCCTTTCGTTGAAGATTTTCTTTTAACACTGGAATAATTCTATCGGCTCGTAATAGAATTAATTCCCCAGGTAGTTCATAAGCCAGGGTTCTAATACTGTAACACAAGAAACTGTACACAAGAAATAACTATAATAAAGCTTTTATTGCCTATAAGACATAAAACTAAATAAAATGTGTATTATTTGAAAATTAAAATTAATTATGCCCTATACTGTATATAAAACAAATTTAAACGAATTCTGGGAAGGTCTGGTGATGTTGAATTGGCTGCCCTGGATTAGTTTGACAGCTGTAGCTCGGCCTGACCGGGTCAAGATGTCTGCCGTTATGTACTCGTTCCCTAGATGTAACAAAGTAAGATTTTTATTATTAAACAACAATGTACAGTTCTTGTGACCGGGTGATCTGGGAGCCACGGATTCTCCTTGCCTCCTTGGATGTACTGGAAATTATTTACATAAATACAGGTAAGTCAGGTTAAAATAAAACTCCTGAAACTAGGTCAAACTAAATTGACCTAATTTCGCACAAAGGTACGAAACTAATGAAAATATAGTTCTGCAAAAAGATCAGGTGTCTGGACTCGTCCGTTGTCTACCTAAAATTCTGGGGTTTAAATTAATATTTATGAAACGGTGTCTGGCAAGTTTAGTAGTTTAATTTAAATGAAGTTTCAGATACAAATAAAATAATTACTCGTAGATCTGGTTTCACTAGGCTCAGGTACCTGTTAAAATAAAATTTATTTTAAGATAGCCTTCGGCAGGAAAATGATTAATAATTCGGGGAAATAGAAATTCCGTGAAGGACACCTCCACGTATTTCTGGACGGGAACTAGCTTCTTCACAGAGTATGACTCCGCGTTTCGGCTATGGAAGTTGGATCGGATTTAGTTTCTTCACAGAGAACAACTCCGCGCTAAGGGAAATAGAAATTCCGTGAAGGACACCTCCACGTATTTCTGGACGGAAACTAGCTTCTTCACAGAGTATTACTCCGCGTTTCGGCTACGGAAGTCGGATCGGATTTAGTTTCTTCACAGAGAATAACTCCGCGCTTTTACTAAGGGAAAAATCTGTTCCGCGTAGAGCACTACTCCACGTTTTACAGGTTTAAGAAGGTTCAGGAAGATTCAGGTAGTGGTCCTGGGAAAATCTCTCTGGGAATTAAATTTTTGGCCGGAGCGTCCGCTTTTATACCCGGGCTGCCTGTTGATTAAAGTTCGGCGGAGCTCGATCGAACGGAGATCCGCTGGGGGAAAGCGCATATAATTTTATTAAACAAAATTTACATCTTGTAGGCCGGAACTTCGTTACAACACATTAGCAACATGAGGTCTAGCATTGTCGTGCAGCAAAATGATCCCACGCATAAGTTTCCTTGGACGTTTCCGTCGTATTGCTTGATGAAGCTTGTTCAAAGTTTCATGGTACAGATTTGCATTGACATTTACTCCAGGTTCCTTAAACTCTATGAACAAGTGTCCTTCAAAGCCGAAAAAAAATGTAACATCACCTTGCCTGCAGAAGGTTGTGCTTTAAACTTCTTCGGTGGTGGTGAACTTGAATGTTTCCACTGCATCGACGATAACTTCCTGGATAGCTCGTAGTAATGGCACCAAGTTTCGTCACCAGCAACTATTAACAGAAGAAAGTCTTCACCAATTTGCCTACAGTCTGTGAAGTGTTGCAGAGATAAGCCCATTCGCAAGCAATTTTGTTTATTTGACAAGGGTCGAGGAATCCATTGCGAACAAACTTTGCTGTAACCCAGATTACAAACTGGAACTATGGACAGATGCTACACTCGCACCAAGAATTTCTGAAATTTCTCTAATTGAAATTCGACGATATTCTTTAATAAGGCCTTCCACACATGCCGTATTGTTTGTTATAGGACCCTAAATGTATACATGTAGCTTGCCAAGTGCATTTCCAAATGCATAATAAAATTTTGTTGTTTTACGTATTTCTTAAGAGAAATACTTAACTAAACTAATATAAAAACTTAATAGATTTTTCGGACGTCATACCGGATGTAAAACTTTTCCAGAGAATTATTTTTAAAATGGGCGTCGGATCAAATTTCATTCACGAAATTAAACCTTTATGATTTAGTATCAAATTTGCTCAAAAAACAATTATTGATTACTTCAATAAACAGTACAATATGAATTCTAACGATTATTTGAAATACGATCTCTATATTCTTATATTTCTTTTTTAATAATTCATGTCGATAACTCTATTAGATAAAAATAAGTTGTTGTAGTAAAATATTATCTAAGAAACTGGTTAGTGTTGGTGTCGAATAATTTGTACCGAAAAATTATGTACTAGGTGTGCTCATTTGAAACCCATCCTTGCTTTATAAAAAATTTATTCAAAAATTTAATTACAAATAATTACCGTCACAGTTAAGGCACTTATTTCATTGTTTTACTAACCGATGTATACCTTCCTTATAGAATTCTTGTGGCTGCTTATTGAGGAACTCTTCTGTACTTCTGCGGCAGACATAAAATGCCGACTTTTAACGCCTTATTCGGCGGTCCAAAAATATGGAAATCGCAAGGCGATAGACCGCGCTGTAGGGTGGATGCTCTACAACCCTCCATTCCTTTCGTTGAAGATTTTCTTTTACCACATTAGCAACATGAGGCCTAGCATTGTCGTGCAGCAAAATCATACCACGCTTAAGTTTTCCTGCACGTTTCCATCTTATTGCTTGATGAAGCTTGTTCAAAGTTTCATTGTACAGATTTGCATTGACATTTACTCCAGGTCCCTAAAACTCTATCAACCACGGTCTTTTAAGGTTAAAAAAAATGTTAATTTCGCCTTGCCTGCAGAAGGCTGTGTTTCAAACTTCTTCGGTGGTGGTGAACTTGTTTGTTTCCACTGCATCGACGATAACTTACTGAATGGCTCGTACTAATGGCACCAAGTTTCGTCACCAGCAACTATTGACAGAAGAAAGTCATCGCCATTTTGCCTATAGTCTGTGAGGCGTTGCAGAAATAAGCCTTCCACACATGCCATATTGTTTTTTGTTAATGCAGCACATCGTGCAGCTGGTCGCGGCTCATCCATTGTTCCCTCTTTTCCATTCTTAAGTTTTAGGCTCCATTCCTTCACAGTTGGGTACGCAATACATGAATTGCCATACACTGCTTGCATTCGCGTAAGAATCTGCAATGGCTGCACACCCTCAGCCCATAAAAACTGTAGCTCCGCACGCTGATCAAACTTGGACGGATTTTCAATAACGAACGCCATTTCAAAATCGAAGTTTTAAAAGTCAAAATCAAATTCAAAAGCCAGAAACTTATTAATGTGTTGCTTACAAACACTACTAATATTAACAAACATCATTTGAATTATTGGATTTGTTTTCAAGACTAAGTTGTTCAAAGATGGGTTTCAGTTGAACAAGCCGCGTACAAAGTATAAGGGTACTGTTATTATTCCCTTGGGAAAAAATGTCTCAGATACAAGATTTTATTAAAATTGCCATGCGCAAACTAACGCACATATGTTTTATAAATGTAATTTGAATTTAATGTCATACAAGGTTACTAGAAACCTACCATTTTCAGGTTTCTAATTCAATATCGTTACCCTCTAGGGGGAGTAGGTATACAAATCTTCACATTAGAATATTTATTATTTTTTTTTATTCTTTTTTTGTTTCCAACATAAACAACAAATAGAATATACGAAATTTGTCAAGTTAATTCCCACATTGGTATAATAAAAGAAACACAATTAAAGTAATCAGATTTTTTTTTAATTATGCAATATAGTCTCCGTTAACTGTAATGCACTTATTGGAACTTTGTGAAAGTTTCTTAAAACAGTCGAAAAAGTCGTCGGAAGAAACTGGTTTCAATTCGGCAGTTATATTTTTCTTAATATTTCCTACATTTTGAAATCGTTTACCTTTGCGAATAATTTCACTTTAGGAAAGAGAAACAAACCTGCTGGTACCAAATTAGGAGAATAGGGTGGCTAGTCTCAACAACGCCGTGTTTAAAAAGAACTAACCTCACAATCACTGCAGAATGGGCAGGTGCATTATAATGCAATAAGAATCAGCTATCGTTTTCTCTTCATTACTTCAATGTAATCTGCGGCATTTAGTGCATACATTTTTTATCATACCCTGTTAATTGAAGAAGGTGATCAGCATGGATTATATTATATTTTTTGCAAACATAACTTCTAGGGTGTTGATGATTTTCCCTGTATGCTCTGGTGTTTCGTCTTAGGGTCTTACTGAAACAGCTACGGTTCATCGCTAATGCAGTTAAGAAACTAATTTTCATTGTCGCCATGAGTATTAATAAAGTGTGCCCACAATGCAACTTTTCTCTGTTTTTTCCGAAGGACAGCCGGTTCTAGCGCCATCTTGAAGATTCTTACCTCCGTCTTTACATATTTAAACCGTCTGAACACACTAGAATGGCTTAAGGTGTTATTACCATATACAACTTTCAACATTTCATAGGTTGCTGTTGGAGTTTTTTGTAATTTACAGCAAAATAAAATATTCACTCGTTGCTCCACTACTATGTATGCGCTAACGTCCTGCGCAGAAACTTATAATTGTTCGATTAATACTTGACCATCCTCTATATATAAAATTCGGGTTTAATACACGTGACTCCAGTGCTACAGCGTTTATCCGGGAATTAAGTTTACAAATCTGCGTAGCAGAATACCTCCCTCACATATGAGGCAACATTACAACCAAACAATTATAAAATGTAGCAATTTTTCAATAATATATATAAAACTATACATTTTAGGTATATATGAGTCAAAATTCCACTTGAATTAAGTCACTCATATTTGTAACGTATTTTCTACTTGCGTCATACTGTATTGTCACATTGTAGTTGAGAATATGTTGAATGTAATTGAACGCTGATCTGATTTTGTGCAAAACACTAAACACTGTGGTCAGGTAATTTGCAATCTGGT
Organism: Limonius californicus; assembly: GCA_014611495.1. Lineage (NCBI taxonomy): Eukaryota > Metazoa > Arthropoda > Insecta > Coleoptera > Elateridae > Limonius > Limonius californicus. Next base: position 4,062 of record JABXWE010103855.1, on the reverse strand, counting down.
ATCAGAGTTTTCAGATCGCGCTACCACCTCTGTTGACGTCGCGACTACCACGGCAAACGAAAAACACATAGCAGGGTCGTATTTATTTCGAACGATATTTTAACACTTAACTGTTTGTAAAATTTGAAACTACCTTATATCTTTGACTATACAAACTATACTCTAGAAGAAATTTCCGAAAATCTAATTTTGAATTACTGTTCAAAGCTTATTCCCACCAATACTCAGCTTTTCAAAGAATAAACTTGAATGTAATTACGAACGCATTACTTTAAGGAGAGAGTTTATGAAGCTGCAACAAATTATGTGTGATAAAGAGTGAAGACCACTCAGCGATTGCGTGTAATGTGAGCTTTTTCGCAGGATCATAAAGTACAGTAAAGCCTCTAAATAATTCAACAGCTCGCATTAATTACACTCGATATAAGTAACGATATACCAAACACAAAAAGTCTTGAAGTGTTTCAAGTTTCAAACGTGTTATATTTTATCAACCAGTTTAATCAGTTTCTTGTATACTACTTATAAATTAATTTTTAAAATCCTTGTGGAGAGATAACACCATGATTGGTGCGTTTTGAAATATTATCGTTTGCAAACTTGTGAATTAATGGATAGGTATATAGCTAGACCTATAGCGATTATAGCTAAATAAGGAAAAATCGAATTATACGGAGACTGGAATCGAGAATATTATGTGATGCTAGTTTGAGAAAAACTAGCACTAAACGACAATTCAGAGGTTTATAGAAGGAGCAAAAGTCTAAGAAAGTCTGAATCAAAAACAGCCGATAAACTGACGTCAAAATCCTTTGTTAGGGAACTGCATTCGCTTGAAGCAGAGCCATTCAGTTTTTAATTTTTTTGTTAATATATCATTAAAGATCGGTAGTCTATTAGTTAGCTTATTTGATTTTAGATCTAAGGAAAGCGGGGTCGAACTTGGCTGAGCTAGGTGAGATTTTTCTAGCGGGGAAAAATCGGATAGCGGTCCTGTTGTGAGAAAAGAAGTAAAGCCGTGGGTTTCCGTGTCACTGCGACGGGTGACACGTTACAAATCACTACTGCTGTTCGATAGATAGGCAAAATTCATAGTTAGGGTGTACAGTGGGCCAAATGTAGCCTAAGTACAAAGAGATGCTTAAAAATCCTAGATCTCGCTGAATCAAAATACAAAATACACTAGAGTAATTTTATTTTCCATGGCCAACGTTTATGTATTCTTTTATTTATTTGTATGTATTTATACAACACTCTGCTAGGCTATCCTTGATCTGACATTCGTCTTATATACCCATATCCCATACAGTGTGTCCCACATTCAAAACTTGAACTTGGAAATGGTAAGAGATGCAACTTCAATTAAAAAGATGCACATTGGTCACGCTAATTTATTTATTTGTAGAAGGCCTCACAGAAGAGTTGCACCTAACGAGTAAAAATACTTTCACGGACAATAAAACATACTACAACGAAATTATGAACATTTTTTCAACTTTGGAAATTTTCGCATCATTTCCATAATAGCTTTTAATAAAAAAAATTGGCTTCTGGATGACTGCAATTTATGGCAATTGGATAACCAGTTTCTAAACAAACATGCATTAAAGGACGGGAAACAGTGTTCTATTTTTAAATCTAGAGGGTTGTTTGCCTTTGTTTTTAAAATACATTTCCCTGAAGAAGTGATACTAAGAAAATGTGTCTTTTTACCGAATGCCACGGGCCAAACGAGCTTTTTCGTCGGATCACAGCAGGAAAGATGGAAATGCCTTCGGCTTAACTCAGAGGAGTAGGGGTTGTTCACGAATTGCTTAAGAGCAGGAAATCTAACGTATTTATGTACAGGGTGAGTCGAGATTAATGGGCGCCACCCTCCAGGTTACAGCTGAAAGCAGGATCTCGTAGGAGGGCCGAGAAACCAACAGCTTACGGGAATCAAACTCACCTTTATTGTGCCTCCTCCTGTGTATAATGTTCATGCACCCAATAAAATACACCAGAATAAAAGATCGTACTACATTTTAACTGCATCCAAATCTGTTGAGTAAAATATAGCAAACAAATACTACAATTTAGAACAAGCAAGAGAAAGTATGGACTAAACACAGGCGTGTTGGGACGTCCAAACCAAAGAGCTCGCCGTCATTGGCTTGCGATATTTACTTTAATGAACAGATTTACGCAGGCAGCGACGTTCGAGTTTACAGAATTAATTAAACTTCAACCTTAACAGCAATGAAACGCTGGACAACTAAAAGTTGCTTTACTTTTAATATTACAAGGGAATTAAACTGTTGTGTTTCTTAGTTACCAACTAAGCACTGGTGAACAGGGGCAAACAATCACTGTATAATACATTGGCAAGTTTTACCTTAGTTTTCGTCGGGGGGAGTAGAGAGAGAAGCACAATTTGGGGTGTTCCTAGGTTCTTAAGAAGCAGACAAAACTCGCAGGCACGCCACTGGAGGCTGGATCACGATTGCACCTGCAACCGCCAAGACATTCTTCGGCAAACGGGAAATTTCGAGTGTTGTTACCGTCAGGAACGAAATGGGGTTCGGTTTTAATCCGCATAAGCGATAAGCAAATTCGCAATGAAATGCCTTCCAAGGGTTAAATCCAGCGTGTTTCATAAATCCGACACTTGTGGTGTCGATGGTTCTGTTCACAGCGATACGAAAATTCACGCGATGGACACCCATCGAAAAGCAAGCCGCCCCTGCAAGACTTGTCGTCTGCGCTGAGGTCTTGAGCAACCGGATCGAATGGAAATGTTAAGTTGACTGCCAAAAAAACGCAACGGAAATATGCAGCGGTTGAAACTATTTCACTATATTGCGAAATATGTAGCAAGAATTCTAAAACAAATAACACATAGGGCTCCTGCAAGGGCAGGAAATTTCCAGCAAACGTTCACGATCAAGCGCGTAGACTAAATATTCTTCGGCGTTTCTCTAGGATAACAAAAAAAAGGTCACTAAAATGTAATCAGGAAATGATAAGATAGTATTCGGCTACGGAGCGGCCAATAAAATAAGACTTTAATCCTTAAGTGGCAGCAAAAGAAAAGATTTCCCTGAAATTCTCTTGGCGAAGAGAATATATGCGAACAAACCCAAAACGAAAGAAAATACACATGAAAACGAAACGGTGTCAAAAACGCAACACTTAGTGAAATCCAAAAAAACAACCCAACTCAAAGATATCGAAGAAAACCCCCTGCTGTGGAACGACGCTCCACCACCTCACAGCAGACTGGTGTATAGCTGCGGTCGCTAAAAGTCAAATCCGGGTAAAGTTTTACACCCGAGCAGGACTCCTTTCAACCTGCCCCTACAACTCGGGGAATTTAGGGGCGGTGGACTTGAAGGCGATTAACGAAATCTAATGAAGAGAGCGTTCTGTGCATCACGGAATCAGCACATCACGGTAGCCTTATAACAAACGAAGTCAGTCAAACGCAACAAGCCCAGAAAGGGATACAGGGTACGTAGCGAAGAGGAAAGACGAAATTGTCAGTCAGGAAAGAGACAGCAGAATTGAACCATGACGGAAAAGCAAGAGAAAAACGGCAGCGGAACGGAATGATAACGGAACATAACGGAAGCGGTAAAGGTAGCGTTAAGGGCAATACGGCAGCGATTACTATTCACCCATACACCCATACATGCAAACACGCATACAGACCGAAATATTTGAAATCTTAATATGGAAAATTGTTGCTACCACAATACGTGAGAAAGTAAAATGTGACGATATTCCAGTTCATTAGATATTAACACTCTACATTCGGCAAAGAGGATTTTGCAACAAAGTTTGTTTTTTGGTCTGATATTCTGTTCCGAATATATCTTAAGCCGGTCCCAGACACATTGCGAATATTCGCAAATACAGGCATTCGCGAGTAGTGTGGGGCAAGGCATTTGCACTACGTGTATGCTCGTACTCGTACTCGGGCTATTTCCATCGGTTGTCGGTAAATACAACACGAGTCAAAGGAAAATTAAATACGTTTTTCCTGGTAATCGCACTCGCCGTGGAGCTCCCAGACTATTCGTG
>JABXWE010103854.1:0-10622 GCA_014611495.1 Limonius californicus | reverse complement strand
GCCGAGCCAAATAATCATTCGAATAAAAAAAAGATAGTTCACGGCCATGTGGCATACAAAATTTTGTGTGCAACTGTGAAAAATTACCAAAATTAAAGATAAATAACGTTCGAATTATCTAATAAATGCTAATTTCATTCAAGATCATGACCCGTAAAAAAAAGTCTTTGTCGGCCGGTAAAAAAGTCTTTTTTTTTACGTTGTCAAGACTTTATTTACGTTGTCAAGACTTTATTTTACTATAAACAAATATGCTATTTCACGACTCAAAATCAAGAAAAAAAAGTGACGTTTTTTTGACAGTTGCACACAAAAGTATTTTATTCAATTTTTTCAACATTCCATAGTAACCAATACTAGTGAGATTTTGAAATGTGCTTTGTAGGTAAGTCAGTGTCATCAGAGTAATTGTGTTTTCTTAAGTTTTTCTTAGTTTTTTAACATCTGCTATGGAAAAAAATAAAATTTTATACACGCTGATAAAACTGGATGGAGAAGGTGACTCCTACATCCTTTTCCGTATTTGGCTTTCCAAGGCGCACCAACAATAGCCAGGAGTCATTTCATCACAAATTATTCGACAGCGTTGGGCGTGCCCATCCAAACGTGTGGAATTTCACTGGTAAGATAATATCACAGAATAAATACCTACGGATATAGGTATTTATTCTGTGATAATATTAAATGAGAGCCCCCCCCGCCCCCCCCAATGAGTCGCTTGGACTTATTTTCCTGTATCACGTCACAAAATGAATGAATTTTCAGAAAATCATACCGGCTTTAGTTTTGAAGCTAGAGAGTTCGGAAAAAAATCAATCTATTCATATTAGTCTCCAACTTCAGGTACACTTGTTTTACCGATGAATTTCGATCCCGAGATTTATTACTATCCAGCATTAGTTTGTACATACTATTGCTTCAATACCCTAGTAGCGAACGCACGGGCCGCGACGACCGAAGATTCAGCGTGTGTTACCCGTAGCGTCGTGTCTTCTCTGTTCGATTGCTATGTGCCGATGTTGGTTAGGTACTTATTCTCTGTTTAATGTATGGGGTAGTCTACGCGCCTGCTTGGCGGGCTTTTTACCTAATATATTAATTTTATTACCTCGCCAGCTTCTCATAACCAAAACTATTCCACTACGTACTTTTCAGATGCTCTAAGAACCGTGGCTTCGGCAGAATACCGAAATTATCTTACTCTTGAGCAAGGAGGGCAGGTTTTCAGGGCAAGGAAGTCCAGATGGATATTACAAGATAGAGCTATATCCACTGCACAGGAATCGGTATCGACGAGCCGACTTTCTATTGTAGACTTCCTAAGCGCAATGAGTTACCGCATCGCCAGCAGGGCTTCTGCCAGTCCTGCGATCACTGCAGATCTGGATGATGAAGGCTTAGCGTCACTCCATCCTGCGACACCTGACACCTTAGGCGTCGTAGTCCCTGAGGTCACGGAAGGCGAAGGTATTAGTCGTACTGTTATCACTAAACTGAGAGGTGCCCCTCGTTCCTTGGTGTTCAGGGAGCATCAGCACTACTTACTGTCATTTACATTTTCCAGATCCACCTAATGCAGAGGAAGCTCTTCAAGCTGGGCCAGCGGTACCGCCTCCTAATGGACGTGGCAGGGCAGGTCGGGGAAGAGGCCTGCGGAGAGAGAGTGGTGGTGCTGTTCCAAGAGGAGCACATGGAACACGTAGAGCACGAGGAGCAGACACAAGGACTGAAGTTAGGGGTGGACGAAGTGTTCGCAGAGCGAGTCAATATCACCCTTACGGAGGTAAGCATAATGTACCTACTGGTTTCATCAGAGAGAATTAACAGAATGCGACAGAACTTACTGGCTAAGATATTTAAGTATTCTTGAGATTTCCTGGGACTGGAAAAAATGTATATATTCCTGATATTAGTTCTTGCACATTTATGTCACATTTCGCTTTCATATATTATTATTTCATACTAGTCGTGTTTTGCATCTAGTCAGTTGATATTTGCATGTACCAATGCATGACCTGAGTTAATTTCTTTATATATTTATTTCTAGGCACAAGAGCGCCAGTTCGGCATGAACTTACCATCCAGGATATTTGGCTTGTACCTGTTGTATCGAAAATTGGGATTCGATCGATCACATCCCGTCACCCCCATTCGTTGAAGAGCAGGAAAGGTCTATAAGGACTTCACTTTCAACGAATGAGGGTGTTTCCGAAGAAAACGAACCAGAAGCCGAGGGGCGCTGCCAACTTTGTGGCTCAAATTATGCCACTCGGACTTATAATCCGTGCGCCCACGTTGCTGGATGCCACCCGTGCCTGATGAGGTGGTTGGACTCGCCAATGTATTTCACAGTGACAACTGCGGACGGCGGCGGTCATTTCGTCACGGACACCAAACTTCCGTTTACTTGCCATGTGTGCAGGGCATTAGTGTCCCACACATCTCGAATAATAAGATAATGATTTGTTTTGAATATTATTAATAAATGAAATTCTAATTATACAAATTCTTTGCTTTTTATACTTAATATATACTACTTAACTGAACTAATGCTGAAATGGGCACAACAACATCCGATGATAAAATGTACAAATATACAGGATGTACTAATTGAAATAAGCAAGTTAAGGTCATTTCCGGTAACTTTTCAAAAAAAAATCGAAGAATTGTTAATATTTTTAATCGATTTTAAAAATGGATTCTTAGATAGGATAAAATTGATTATTGAAAACCATTTTTTTTAAGTTCGTTCTTAAAATCGATTGAAATAAAAATCGCGATTATTGGAAGCGATTCTAGAATTGGAAGCGATTCTTGATTCCAGAATCGAAAGCGATTCTCAGTTCCAGAATCAGCCAGCCATTCTCGATTCTGGATTCGTTTCGTTTGACAGCACTAAATTGTTTTGATTCACGCGCTTGTGCGCTGACCAGTGTAGTCCCTTAAAACGACGCGAGAGTATGCAACCAATATGACACCACTTTGTCCACATACCATAGGTGGGCACATCGATAGCTTTCCATATGAAATTGATATGTTGCAAACAACTGGCGAAGCTGCCACTCACCGTGGGCACATTGCCAAATGCTATAAATTATACTAGTGGACACATCGACAGCATTTTAGAGAAATATGTAATATCACTAAAGACTGGCGTGGCTACCACGCACCGTGGACACATTGCCAAATGCTAATTTTTACTAAAATTCTCGAGTGGGCACATTGCTAAATACTAATTTATACTAGTGGACACATCGACAGCATTTTAGAGAAATATGTAATATCACTTAAGACTGGCGTGGATACCACGCACCGTGGATACATTGCCAAATGCTAATTTTTACTAAAATTCTCAAGTGGACACATTGCCAGTGGTATTTTTTATAAATCCAGCAAAGTTACCAGTGGACACATTGACAGCCTTTTAGAGAAATATGTAATACCACGCAAGACTGGCGTGGCTACCACGCACCGTGGATACATTGCCAATCGCTAGTTTCTGCTGCAGTTAGCAGTGGGCACATTGACAGCTTTGTCAAAATTTTATTTTCCTTATTTTACTGGTGTGGTTACCACAACTGGTGGGTACATTGGGAGCGACTCCTTAATTTGTTGTAGGAGACTGGTGTACAACTGGAGAACCCAAACTGGAGAGATTTCTTTTGCACGACAACGGCCAAAATGCTGAAGACAGTACAATAATATTTGCAGATGATGCATCCTTTCGTCTTTTAGCGGCATCTCATGTGTGGTACTTGGATGGAAATTTTGCTCTTGCACCAACACCATTTCATGCAGCTTTATGTTATTAGTAGTACGCAGTTGCGTGCGTGGAATTTTTTTGTTAAACTTGTGGCTATTACAGGGTGTCCCGCGTAGATTGCATAATAATGCACTGGCGTGTTCTTTGGTCAAAAAGAAACAAAAGAGTCCTAATAAACATATATTCGCAAATGCATAGTTTCCGAGATAGACACTGATTAAAAAAATGTTCACAACAAAAGCAATAAACGATAAACTAAAAACTAAAATAAACTGTTACAAAAGATGTTCAATGTGTCTACCATTTTCTTCGACGCATGCACGAATTCTTCTCCTAAAAGAGCTTCGTATTCGTTCAAAAATCCCCGGAACTTGCCTGACTTGGTTAAAACCATAGTGAATTTTATTTCTTAAATCATCCAGGTCATGAATTGGTTCAGAGTAAACTAATTGTTTTAGATAACGCCATATGCAAAAATCAAGCGGATTTAGATCTGGTGAACGAGGCGGCCATGGCAACCGACCACCCCGCCCAATCCAGTTATTGCCGAATTTTTCGCTTAAGTAGTTCCTTACTTGTACGGAATAATGTGCGGGCGCGCCATCATGCATAAAATAAGCATTTCGACGAGCTTGTAACGGCATATCATCAAACATTGCTTCCAATTCGTTTCGTAAGAATTGAAGGTATGCATCTCCTGTTAGCCTGTTTGGAAGAAAAATGGGTCCTAGTAATTGATCTCCTATAACTCCAGCCCAAACGTTGAAAGAAAAGCGTCTTTGATGACGTGTTTCAACTATTGCGTGGGGATTTTCATCGTTCCATATGTGCGCATTGTGGTGATTAAAAATCCCGTTTCGCGTAAAAGTGGCTTCGTCGGTAAATAAGACATTCGCCGGGAAATGAACGTTCACTTGTTCACGAAGTATAGCCCAACCACAAAAAGCTTCTCTGTTTTCACTGTCTCCTTCGGTTAAAGCTTGCACTTGTTGATAGTGAAAGGGGTGTAAAGACTGCTCTTTAAGAATTCGCCAAACAGTGCTTTTGCTCGTATTTTCCATGGCGGAAATTCGTCTTGTACTGGTTGTTGGATCTTCTTCAACTCTCGCCAAAATTGCTTCATCCAATTGCACAGGTCTGACATTTGCTCTTTCCCTGGTTTCTTTCAATTTTATGCTTCCAGTCTCTCGAAAACGTTGGAAAACTCTTGCAAACATTTGGTGGTGCGGCAAATTTCTGTTGGGATATCGTTCTTCATACAAACGCGATGCTAGCAACGAATTTCCATCGGCTAAACCATAAACAAAAACCATATCTACTAACTCTTCGACAGGATATGTAATCGGAGCCATGATAACAAACCGAAAAAACGTCTAATTAAGATACGTCAAATAAAATGAAATTTAATAAAAAAGTAGTAAGCCTACTTAATGTTCAGATTATACAATACAATACATAAGTCGGTACATATCCGGTGGTACAAAATCAGTGTTTATCTCGGAAACTATCCATTTGCGAATATATGTTTATTAGGACTTTTTTGTTTCTTTTTGGCCAAAGAACACGCCAATGCATTATTATGCAATCTATGCGGGACACCCTGTATAGTTCGCTGCAACGCAAAACTCAAGAAACTTACGAACATCTGCTCAGAACTGTATTAGATCAATGTGGTGATAGAAACATTTTCCCCGAACCTACTATAGTGCATATGGATTTTGAAAAAGCGGCTATGACTGCAGTTAAAGTTATAATTGGTGAAGAGATCGAGATTAAAGGGTGTTTTTACCATTTTTGCCAAAGCACCCATCGTAAAATACAGAACTTAGGGCTACAGATGACGTACAGGGAAAACAGACCGCTGACTGGGTTTTGTGGCATGCTAGATGGTCTTGCGTTTCTCCCATTGGAAGATGTAGCCAGGGGTATGGATTATTTAAAGGGAAACACTCCAGATGGCGCAGAAGATATCTTGAATTACTTCGATTAAACGTACGTTACAGGAACTTACCGACGACAGCCCAATGGAAATGAAAATATTCATATGCGCAATATACCCGCTCCGTATCCCCTGAAAACGTGGAACGTACATGCTGCAACACTAACAGGGGATGATCGTACGAGTAATCAAACGGAGGAATGGAATAACCGTTTTTCCAATATAGTTGGCATCCAACACCCGTCCATTTGGACATTAATTATAAAAATGAGGCAGGAATTAGCAACAGATAGCACCAAGGTTTTGCAAAACCAGACTGAGATTGAAATTAAAAAAAAAGACGTCCACAGTATCAAATCATGCAGAATCGATTGCAAGGACTGTGTCAAGATTATCGACATGGTGTACGGGATTAGCCATTAGCCACAACATTAAACAACGAGCGGATTTGCAACATTAATTTTAAATTTTCTTATTTCTGTATTATTATATAAATAAAATGAATGATAAATCATTAGATTATTTATTTATTCACGCAGTTTTGATAGCAGTTGTGTTCAATGTTATTTTTAATCCAATTTTGCTAGTTTCGTTGTGAAAAACCGAGTTGGAAATCTAGTTTTTTATTGTTACTCAATCTCTCGGGCTGTTTTTAGCGATTTTTTCCGTGGACTTTTTTCCTGGAGACTTTTTTCCGGAGACTTTTTTCTGGGGACTTTTTTCCTAGGGACTTTTTTCCGGGGACTTTGTTCCGTGACTTTTTTCTGGAGACTTTTTTTCCTAGATTCTGTTCAAGTTGTAGTATCTGGCTAAAGAATCCTGTTATTATTTACCGTAGCTGGCAGATCTCGCTCTTTCAAAGCAAGCAAGCAAGCTGGCACCTGTTGTGCTTCAGGATTTCTTGTTTTTTTGGTTCTACAACTGTTCAACTTCTGTCTTCCTTTGCAGAAAAAACTTGCAAAATTGCTATACATGTGTGAAGCGACTCACAGACATAGCATCATTCAAAGTAGTGCCTAAGAAAGTCTTACTTATCTTCTACTTTCATGTAAATATAAAAATGACCAGAGTGACAGCCCTATGAGTAGGAAGATAAATGTTTGGGAAAATCTGGGCTGAAGCCTTCCATGGTTCATTGTCTGTGTACTAGAGTAGTGTTACGATTGGTGACTTGTGGTTCATTGCTTTAGTGGCATAAAGCTAATATTAGATTATCAACAAATAAATCAAATTACAGAGACTAGCCCACTTAGGGATAACAGGGGCCACAACAACCTCCCTCCACTACATTTAGTGGCGGAGTTTAAGGCATTGGCATCGGCGTACAGGCACAGTATATATAAAACCTGGGAAGATACGATGGAGAAAGAGTTATCACAGAGATTTTTAAGAAATTAGAGGACAACTGGTTAGTTAACATGCAGTCAGGAAGAATGACAACCGCACATCACCTCAATCATATTGGTATGCCAACTAGTTGTGACTTGCCCCCAGAACATCATCTCTGATACATCTCTCGATCAGTTTTATAAAATACTTAAAATGATGTGTATACTTTTGTAAATTTCATTAAATAGGTATTAAAAACTACAATGGAAATGTTCAAATATATATATTTTATTAAACAAATTGCTTGAGAATACGTACAAATAACATTTAATATATAAATCACTTGTAGTAACTAAAATCAGTTCACCTTTAGTCAAATCTGATTTTGAGTCACTAAAATTGTTGGAGTAACTGGCAAGAGCACGTTAAAACCTCCATGAAGGACACACACTTTTGGTATATTACATTGTAGTAGAAACTTTGGAAACTGCAAAAAATTAATGATTAATATCTTTGGTACAATTCTTAGAGGTATTTTGATATTTTCTACACTTAAATGCATATGTACAAATATCTCGAGGAATATAGAATCATTTTTGTAATTCTAATTTTCTATTCGTACAGCTTACCAATTCCAGATCCGTCTCCTCGGTGCCTACAATAACTACCAACTTATTTTCGCTGTTTTTAAGCAGCGAACTGTGCACGCCAATGCTTTCAATGTTTGCATCTCCAAATTTAACACTTGAGCACGGAATATTTATGCTTCCCTTTATACAGCATCGATTAAATCTAATAAAAATAACCAGTTGAAAAGCTTCCATATTAAAAAGAAAACAACTTACTGTGTAGGATTTCTAATATCTATAACCAATAATTGATTGGGAGAAGTTCTACATAAATCAATTACATCAGCAGCACTTATTCTCGGCCACTTTTCTTTATTTAGTTCTTGGACTGTCACACCACTAATATGCTAAAAAATTATTTTAAATCTTAGGTGTAACAATATCTTAAAATTCAGTTTAATTTGGAATTAGTATTAAAATGGCCAATGTTTATTTCCTGATAATTGGGGCAATTATTTATTCTTACATAGTTCTTACCAATTCAGGTGTATTTAGTTCAATAAGGTTCTGATGTGATCGAGTTGTCACACTCTTCGGTGTGACATTGTATGTTTCCAGAGACTGTACAACGCACTGTTCAATGTCGACTTCAGGGAGATCAGAAAATAGCAAAATGCATTCGTTAAATCCTGAGCTCAGTAAAGTGTCCCTCAATTGGGTTAAAATAGATAGGCCAACGTGAAGTGGAAAAGAGGCATCGCCAAGCAGGAGTTTATCCCAGAGATGCAAAATTTTATGCAGTGGAAACACATCTGTATAGACAGCATTTTTAAATGTTATTTTATATAAAATTATTAATTATTAAAAATATTTATAAAAATTTTCGAAATATATGTTAGTATTTAGTTGATAATTGTAATTTGACTATGTTTTAATTTTACATGAAATAAGTTACTGAAATTTATAGTAATAAAATTACTTTTATTGAACAGCAAGTTTAAATATTTAATTTAAGTGCATATTTTGTACATAAGGTTTTTCACAAATATGTGTGCATTTTATTAATTATTGGTGCATACATATAAACCTATTTTATTACTTGCTTGTGCATATAATTTTGCGCATTGATTTATTTAATTATGTTACATAATACTTACGAGAAAACATTGTTAAAAACCAGGGAATTGCAAACAGTTCAGGAATAAAATTGATATTTTGTAAATGATTTGCAAGCATTGGATCGTGAAAAGCTATAAGTTGAGAAAATTTGGCTAAATATTCTTGTATCACAGCTGAGTTGTCTTTTAGGAAGAATTTGTGCAAATACTTTGGTATAAACGCAGACAAACATGCAAATGCTTTTGCTGAAAACCAGAAAACTTATTAATAAAATCATTTTCCTAAACCTAACCCTACTATACCTTCATCATTAAAATTTAAATAAAGAAATGGAGCTGTTAGAGAATCTAAACCCTGCCAATAAACATACTGCGAATTTTTAAAAATCCAAGCCTTTAAAATCCGCTTTAACTTCTTATGTCCTTCGCCGGAAGACAACAACTCATTGTACTGATGACATCTTGGAATATCAACTTCAATCTAAGAAAATGTATTAAATTACTCGGGAAACTCTAAAAATTATTAAATTACCTGACGATCAGTAGGAGTAGCAGTTTGCTTATCAGTTCGTATATAATCCCTTTCATAATCTCCTCGAACATTTAACAAGGCAGCCCAAACGTCTCCCCTTAACAGGGGTGGAATATCAATCTCAGCTTCCTTGAGGAGCATGTCTCTTGTAAATGGATAGCCCTTAAAACTTTGATTTATTTTCCTAACTTTCAACTTACATTAAAAACTTACGTGAAGCAATCTTCTAATTAAAATAATTCTATGGAATTGGTACTCGGGATCCTTTTCTCTGATTACTAATGGCAAGCCTGTGGCATCATAGAGCGGAGGCTCAAATTTTGCGATGATCTCTGATTTTGAATGTATAAGAGGGTAATAACTACTTAAAGGAATGTGTGCAAAGCGTTGATATAAAGTATCTAGAGGCATTGGAACTATTCTTGGATCATACAGGGTTGCTGGATTGCGTTCCTGTCCTAATGCAGCACCTTCTATTAAAATCATGCTGTAAAAATTATTCCCTGTTAAATAAACCTTTCGAAGGTTCATCTTATAATAGAATTATTCATATATTAATATACATAAGAGAGGTTGAATCAAGTATCAAATTAACCCTAGGATGCATGAGTACTTCCTTATACGGCAATGCATAGCATGAGTCTCAGAGACTCATATATATTAATACACGCAAATTTAAGTTTATTTCAATTTATTGAACAGAATATTATTATAGCTTACGTTTTACACTACATTTTTATAAACTTATGTAATGCATTTTTTACAAATAATAACACTGTGTTCTTTGCAGGTAGGTGTCTTGCACTTTTTGCATCGTAAGGTGCTCATACGACCAATCTTAACGGGACACTCACTGCATCTCCTTTTTTTAGGTGGTGTGTTAGATTCCATGGTGTCTAGATCTGTAAATTCTATAAATTTTTTCATATCTTCTACAATGTTTCGTTGCAATTTTGAATTTTGAGCTCTTACTTTCATGAAGGGTAGTATTAGCATGTGAGCTAGTTCCTTCAAAAATATTCTTCGTTTGTGATTTGTGCCAACAGCATAGTCTGGATTTTCACTTATATAAAGAAAGAACGAGTTTAACGCTGCTACATCCATAATGTTCGACCAAACAGCAAATGGCCAGCGTCTAGTCTGTCTTTTGCATGTATAATTTCCTAGCATTTGGTCCATATGGTCTACTCCACCCTTAGTTTCATTATAAAATTTTATTATATCGGGTTTCTTTTTAGAGCTTTCATTATCAATTTGATCGTTATGGTGCATAGAGCTTAAAAGGTTTACGGATTTATTCTTTTTCGGAACATAACTAACAAGCGTTAAATCACCAGAAAAGCCAAAAACTGAGGAATAAACGGCACACTTC
>JABXWE010103853.1:0-37459 GCA_014611495.1 Limonius californicus | reverse complement strand
TTGAGCAGGAACAGTAGAGGTCCACTTGAAACCATTTCGACCAAGAAACGTTTCGTTAGGATTAGTTATATCATCATCAATAGATTCAGTTTCCGACAAAACATCTGATTCATATGAATCTTGCTCAGCTTCAGCTGGCGGCAGATATTCGTCGTTCACCTCTGAAGTTTCGCTGGTAACTGAAACATTATCTATGTCGTCTTCATTGTACCATTGCATCACAGTTTCTTCGAAATCTGGATCACCAGCTCGAACCCTTTTATTTCTACTGCATGATGCCATTGCTTACAGTATCTACAAATATGTTCATGCGGGTGTAGAAGAAATACAGATATAATATAACGACTTACTGAACATCTAACTCTAGTTGTAGCAGTTTGGATATTTTACTCGATTATTTTCAATTCTGCGCTTGAAAACACACCAAAAATCACGAACATAACCTCACTTATTCACTTACTAAACGTAACCACAGACCACACCTGAAGTGTAGTCCTTGAAATTTGTGCGCTCTTGCCCCACTATAAAAGTTAGCGACTGCGCAATTTCCTCGCAAGCGCAACGTTAGGACTAAAATACATGTGAGTCTGATAGACTCATGTTATGCAGTAAACGAGTAGATATAGATTATATTTTTTTCCTTAAACAACAAAATTAATTTTTCAAATTTGAGTACAAATTAGAATCCGTAACGGTGGTCTAGAGGCACTTATAAAAGGACAAAGCAACAATGCCCATTATTTCACAACTAAGACAAATGTAAGTCGGCAGTGAGTCTTTTAGACTCATGGTATGCATCCTAGGGTTAATGCTGTACCTCAACATAGTGCAGATTTAATATTCACAAGAGGGCGAGCTGCTTTTAAAAAAAGAGTACTCACAATGTTCCTAACATCATATACCATGGATTGATTGACACTGACAATACTAAAAGCTGAAAGTTTGTGTCTATCATTTTTTATTATATTATTCCATTCGTCACTAGTTTCAATCGTCACCCTTTTCTTATGTCTCTCTATTATGAAAAATCTTGATCGCAGCTTAAAAATGAATGGCCACGCACAGGAAATATGTGTCTAATGGTATCAAACGCCTTCTTCTTCTGATTATCTTGTTTTTTTGCAAACGTATGTAGACAATACAACATCTACAGAAACTTCATTAACACTATAAGTTCTTATTCTGACAAGAGCACCCGTCGCTAATCAAGATAAAGTTTCGTGCATCTGGATCACTAGAAGCAAGGTAATGAAATAAAAGCGACACGACTTCATTTTGGCCCTTCCTGCAGACAGTTTCATTGTAATGTACATGTACATTCAATTAAAATTAAAACACTGAATGTCAAGGTTTCATAACACCATATACGCTAAACATATTTCACATTTTTCTGTGTATTTGTTTTAATCTTGGTATTAAGGTATACAAAGGAAAGTTGCTCATTATTTTGAATTTTTGTATAGGGTGACATAATAGTGCGATTTTGTTTCCTAATGTCTATATTAGAGCAGTTTGGAGAAAACTTTAAAAACAAAAGTTATTTCTATGATTACTGTGCATAACTTAAAATAAATATGTCTGACTATACAGGGTGTTTCGTTTTAGTGCGACAATGGACAACTTCTTTATTTTAAACAGATCATCCTGCATATTATTTTTATGTTTACAACGATATATGGTTTTAGGTATCTATCGCTAATAATTTCGGTAATAATTAATATTTTTTTAAATTTGAAAATATGATGATCTGTCTTTAACAGTTAGTATCTAAAAAACAGGATATAATTTTTCAACATTATTTTGCAGTTTACACGAACGCGTTTTTAGATAGGGTTAGAATTACTCTTTAGAATTTAAATATCCTATACAGGATCTTCCTAATTTACAACCACATTCAATAAAATATATAACCTATATATTTTTACGGTGCGGTTTTATATGACTTGTGTTTTTAGTTTTGAAAATATTTAGAATTTATTAAAAAGCTAAAAGAAAAAAACAGAAAAGTTGGTGTTTTAAAAAGTATATTAATGAAAATAGAATTTTATAAAAGTTGAGTTATTTAGTGACATTTTAAACTACAAATATTTGTATTGTATGTTTTATCGCACTTTTTACAACAAAACCGAAATTAAATTAAAAAGCAACGAATCATCAGGCTTTCATTAAAACAATTGCTTACTGTCAACAAACTAGCATTTTTTGTGTTATAGGCTGTTTGTTTGAAAATTCAGTTATTTAAGTGCGTGTAATATGAATTTTTCAAAACATGAAATGGTTAATATGGTATTTATATTGGGGAAGTACCAAAGAAATTGTTTATTAGCTTCCAGAGTTTATGCTTATCCAGACCGAAGACATCCTAGTGTGTTGGTTTTCAAACGATTACGACACATATTTCTAAATACAGGCAGTATTAAATACAATAGTACTTCACCAAGGGAGCATACAACTAATGAAGACAACGAATTTGCTATAATAGCTTTTGTAGTAGAAGATCCGAGCTGTAGCACCAGATATATAAGCCGCCGAACAGACATTAGCCAGTATTCTGTATGGAAAATATTCAAAAAGTACAGGTACTATCCCTACCATATTCAACTTCATCAAAAACTGCTTTATCATGACTTTCAACTTGGCTAGTGTTTTGCGAATGGGTCCATTAACAAATAAATGCTCAAGATAATTTCTTTAATTATGTCCTTTTCTTCGACGAAGCAACTTTTCATAAATATGGGAATGTGAATCGTCATAACTTCCACTATTCTTCGATTTCTTCTTCTTAGCCTTCTTCAGTCCATTTGTGGACACAGGCCTGCTTAACATCATTCCACCTCGATCTATACTGCGCTATGTTCTGCCAGTTGAAACCATCCGTTTTCTTCACATCATCCGCCCAACGTGTCTGACGTCTTCCAGTTGGTCTTTTTTGCCCCCATTGTATCCAATTAAGTAGAATTTTCGTTCATCTATCTTACGATATTGGTACATGGCCTGCCCATTCCCACTTTTGCTTTACCATTCGCTCTACTATATCGTCTACTTTTCATACACTACGTAGCCATGTATTTCTCTTTTTATCTTTTACTTCCACTATTATTCAACCGAAAATCCGTCATTTGTAAGAGAAGTGGATAAGCAACGTTGATGGTTCTTAAATGTTTGGGGAGGAATTGTAGGCGAATATGTTTTTGGTTAATAATTTTTTGAAGGACATCTGAATGGTCAAATGTATTTACAATTTTTAGAACACAGTTTTTGGGATTTATTAGAAAATATTCCATTAGACATTATACAGAACTTATGACTGCAACAAGACGGGGTTCCTTCACACTATAATTTGGACGTTAAAAACTTTTTTATCGCTGAAATTCTCAATAAATGGATTATGAGAGGAGGTCCAGTGACTTGGTCGGCAAGCTCCCCCGACCTGACCAAATTAGATTTGTAAAAGATAAAGTTTACAACTAGAGGAGATATGCGAAAGCGAATTCAGCATGCTTTTAGAGACATAACACCTGAAATGTTGAGAAGTGTGAACAATTTCTTTATGCATCGATTAAATTTGTGTGTTCAAGAAAATGGCTGACACTATCATTTTAAATGTGGTTCTTAATGGATCTTTGTTCATAATATCGAGAGATCCAAAAAAGCTGATCCTCAGCGGGCTGTGGAATGAAAAGTCACGTCTTTACTAGACTAAGGGAATGTTTATGGCAGATAAATTAGTTATCTTTTTTTTTATACGAATCTGACAGATTGTTAAAATGATTTTTAATACATTTCAAAGAGCGGCTTTCAAGTTGATGGAGAATGGACCTATTCGATTCCTCCTTGTTTTGTGGAATTCCGAGAGAGGTATCCCAATGAAATTATTAAATACCGAAAATTTTATGCTTTGGTGAAGAATTTAGTCAGCAATTTTAGAGAAACTGGAAGTGTTGGAAGAAAAGAAGGGTCTGGTAGGCCAAAGAAGATAGTATCTGCTTTAATTGAAACTGTAAGACAACGAATTGACGAGGCTCCAAAAACACCAATTGGACATTTATGCCAGCAAGTTGTTGATTTAAATTACGCTTACGGTACATGCCACAGAACATTGAGACAAGCTTTGCATCTGCATCCTTACCGATTTATTTCGGTTCAGGAGCTTTTAGAACAGGATTATCCAAAAAGAGTTCAGTTTTGTCGTTGGTTTTTGGATAATCTCAATGATGAGCAGTTAAATTTAACCTTTTTTACGACGAAGCCTGGTTTTACCGTAATGGGTATGTTAATTCACAGAATATGCGGATTTAGAGTAGCGAGAATCCACACGTTACGTTCGAAGGCACGCTAACTGCAGCAAGGTACAGGAATGAATTATTGCAACCTTTCTTAAATGAACTTCACGATGATGAGCTACGGGATGGCTTTCTGCAACAGGATGGCGCAACAGCTCAAGCAGCTGCAGATACAATTATTTTTTTACGCGAATATTTTGATGACGGAATCATTAGTAGGAATACTGCAACACCTGGCCCCCTCGCTCTTGTGATATTACTGTTTTGGACTTTTTTCTATGGCCCTATTTGAAAAACACCATTTTTAAAACTTCAGTTAATGATTTAAACGAACTGAAACTTAGAATTGAAAAAAACTCTCAAGAAATTAACAACTCACCTCAATTATTACAAAATGTTTTTGAAGGTATGAGAATACGAGTTCAGAAATGTTTGGAGGAAGAAAGCAGACATTTTCAACATTTGTTGTGATAATTACATTAGTTCAGGTTTATTCATTTGTTTTACTGTTGCTCAATAATAGATTTCTGTTCTTAAAAATGACGTTTCATTATTATTCCTTTAGTCTAGAAAAGACGTGATTTTTCATTCCACAACCCGCTGGGGAGCAGTTTTTTTTTGATCTCTTGATACTAAGTATACATACAATAATCAATAGCGCTGATGAGAAGTTATACCCTGTCTTACTTCACTGTTTATTTCAAACGGTTGTCAGCAGTGTTTAATACCTTGCTTTTTTGTTTCATTTCGTTTTTTTTTCTAAGAAACGCAGAAAATATATGTATAAATACTTGTAGTTTAAAATGTCACTAAATAACTCAACTTTTGTAAAATCTTTTATTCATTAATATATTTTATAAACAAAATAAATTTACATCTTATTACCAACTTTGCTGTTTTTTTCTATTAGCTTTTAAATAATTGTAAATATTTTCAAAACTAAAAGCGAAAGTTATGTAAAACCCCACATACATTTAAAGGTCATTGAATGACAAGCTCGAAAATGTATAAATATACATGGTATTCCATTAAAAAAATTAGATATTAGGACTTGAATTTTATTGAATCTGATTGAAAATTTAGGAACATCCTGTATAAGATATTTAAATTCTAAACAATATGGCACCTATTTGAAAATGCGTTTGTGTAAATTGCAAAATCGTACTATCAGGTCACCCTATATATTATTGTTATGCTACTTTTGTGCAATTATAGAAGTGCAGTTTCAAGGAACCAATTATAAACAGGTTTATGTTGCGTACACTTTTATTAATTTTAATTAGAATGTGAAAATTTATTCAATGAATTGACAAGTCACCGCCTAATAAGATGTAATTTATTATTTACTTTCCATATATAATGAATACTGCGCATATTGGATTTCTGCGTACAGTTTTAATTATTAGAATTTATGTATATGGTGATTAAAAAATATATAATGGTGTATATTTCTTGAGGTCAATATTATTCGAAATATTATGGCGAAAATTTACAATCTTAATACCTTTAAATTACATAATTTTGACAAATATGTTGTTTCACATAAAGAAAATTATGTGATTATTGATATAAAATATTAAAATTACCAATCGGTATCGATTCAGTAGACAATAACTACTTCAGCGTTTATGCCATTATTTAATCAAATTGTATATTTCTATTAATATCAATGCCTTGAGTAACAGTTGTACGCTTTTCATGTATTTTTTAAGAAAGTATCCAATTTATGAATGCACTTTTTTGTTAACAACCGCATAATACTATTTGTACGAAAGCACACCTCTTGTTGCAAATTGCAATTATGTAAATAGTTAACGATTAGAATAATCGTCAGCTGTCAAATTACTGCCGCAGTTAAAATAGAGTAATTATTAATGTGGCCCCAGGAGAAACTTTAGCCCGAGAAAAAAGCTGTTGTCTTTCAAAAATAGATTTCTTTTTCTGAATAACGAAGTAGATTAAAACATGCAAAGCTGAATATAAATCCGTGAAGTTTAAAACATAATTAGCTCTTTTTTGTAACATTCGACAACCACAAGTCACTGTCGTGATGTAACAGGAAAATACGTCTATAATAAATTCCTTTAGCATTATTTTAAAGATCACGGATCTATTAATAAGAGAGATAAGAGAATCTGAACTATAGACAGTTTTTAATTTTTGGTCATCTATGAGGTCACGTCGTGCTCGGTCAAAAACACAAAAGGAGTTCTGACATATGATTAACAATATTTACGCAGTGAGAATTTGTTATTTATTTAAATACTTTATTTTATCACTTTCTTACAACACAACTCTCAGTTTGCCGGTTTCATAGTTCTAGTCGTGCTCTCTGATATTTAGTTTAATGTGATCTTACAGGAAATACCTCAGTGTCGGAAAAAAATCGTCTTGTTTAATGAAATAACACTAAACCTTTGTGTTTGTAACGAATTACTTTCATGCTCGACTAAGACTATGGCTACTGGAGTAATGCTAAATAAGAAAAATAATATATAACAAAACATCGATCAATTGATCTTATTGAATGACGAGTTATGTTTCTAAAATGGAACTTAGAGCATTCAGTTATTATAGATCTTTATGGCGTTAGTATTAAAATTTTGAAGTGTTATATTTATGTATGTATCTAAGTATGTTAAACGTATAGGTACTTAATTTCGTTTAAATTAGGTGCACTGGTTGAGTTATTACAAATGAGATTAGTACTATTTACTTCTTTGAATTTTTATATATTTACACTTTCTTGTTTTTCCATTTCGTCTTATTCATCTTAAATTTAAAATAATTATATTATATAACACTTTTCTATGTTCTACAGAAAATGTCGAAAAAAAACTGCTAGTTTTAGGCATGCTTGGTTAATATTTAATTGAGTTTTGTTGTAGAATAAGACATATTTTTCTATACCATACAGCGTGTCTCAAAAATGGCACTCGTGTTATTGAAAGATCGTAATATAACAATAGAACTTTTAATGCCGAAATCTTCCTAGTTTTGGTATTTTAATGGAATTTAACTTTCAGGCAGTATTTGTAGGTTTCTAATTGTTATATCATATCTAGTACCATATCATTAAAGTGTCTTCTAATTACTGTGATCTAAAATATCGATTCATTAAAAAAATGTATTATTGATATTTTAGTGACTTTTTTCTCATTTATTTCGTATGTATTAAATATTGTACAGTGCACGCCGCTTAATATGCTCACATCGGGATTCGGGATGTTTGATAACAATAATCGTTTGATGATAAAAATATCGGTATATCATCCTTCCGTAGCAACAAAGTATTTTTTCCTCTTTCGTTTCTTCGCAAGTTCTTCCACTTTCTGGGCATGAATGGACCATCGACAGGTGCATCATGTTCACGGGCATATTAGCGTTTCAATACAGATTCCACTTGATCGTCTTTCCCAATGCGAGTTCTTTTAGTGTATTAGTGTTGCTATTTTTCTTTCCAGCGTTTTCTAATTTAAACACATTTGTTTAAAATTTGACACACAGCTGTTTGCGATATGTTTAATTGTGATGCTGCATTCCGTTGGCCTATTGTCAGGAACATATACTGTTGTAAATTTTTTTTAGTTAAGGTCACGTCTCTTTTTTGCGTTTACTAAGGATTATAATGCGAGGGCTGTTTTCTTTCGGCTGAGCCTATCTACTACGCTGTGATATTTTGAAACAAATTTTACGTAGTTGTTTACAAATTTAATTATAGTGAAAGTTGTCAAATATAAAATATTGCTTTATAAAACACATAATTTTAAAGAAATCCTTTTCCCAAGAAATCATGGAATTGAATAAAGAGCATTATCGAGCTGCGATTTTTTACATTTTCACGCGTGGCTTAAGCCGTAAAGAATACTTTGAGGAAATCAATCGAGTATTTGGTGACAAGTCGTGTTCCTTAGCTATAGTAAAGCGGTGGTACAATGAATTTCAACGTGGTCGATTTTCCTTAAATGAAAACTCCTAAGCCAAAAATTGCAGTTACCGAAAAGAATATTGGTCTTGTACGCAACACGATTGAAGAGGACTGGCATGTTACTGCTAGGAGTATTCAACCAACTTTAAAGATTGGTGTGAAATCAATTGACACGATTTTACACAAACATTTGGTTTTATGTAAGCCTTGTGCCCGTTGGATTCCCCACAATTTGACTTCAATTCAAAAAAAAACCGTGTGCAGATCTACACTGGATTGGTTTGACAATGGATCGTCTCATTTGGTGTACAACATCATGATGAAACGTGGGTATACTGCTATGATCCCGAAAGAAAGCAACAGTTGGCGGTTTGGGTATTTGTGAACGAATCGGCTCCAACAAAAGTTATTCGTGAAAACCAGAACAAAAAGATGGTCGTCACAGTTTTTGGAATTAGTGGACATGTTTCTACTGTAACACTGGAGGATGGTCGTACTGTTAATGTTGAATGGTACACTAGAATTTGTTTCCTCAAGTTCTTCAAAATGTTCGCGAAAAACGTCCAACAGGAAGGATCATCTTGCATCAAGATAACGCTCGGGCGCACACTGCTGCTCGAACGACTGAGTATTTGAATGCCCAAAACATTGAAATAATGGGTCATTCGGCGTATAGTCCAGACCTAGCACCTAATGCTTTCTTTTTAATTCCGCGTGTATAGAATAAGTTTTGGGGTTTACGTTTTACATCAGCCGAAGAAGCGGTTGATGCATTTAAAAATGAAATAAATAACCTAACATGGAAAGATTGCAGACAATGTTTTGAAAATTGGTTTGCACGGATGCAAAAATGCATTGACTGTGGAAGGGAATACTTTCAAAAATTATAAATAAATGTGTCTTGTCAATAATTTGTGTATTACTTTACTAGGCTCAGCAGAAAAAGAACAGCCCTCGTACGAGGGGGTATTGATATCTAGTTAGTCTGGAAACTTTCTAGTAAAGAAAAGTGAATATGGTTGCTGTGGTTACAACTATGATGTTTTATACAGATGTTGTCGAAGTTTGACATCCATAAGTTGAACGGTGATGAAACTGTGAATTTGTGAAAACAGCATGTCTGAGAAAAAGGTAGAGTTTGAAGAAATCGAGTTTCGGTCAGTTATTAAGTATTTATTTTTGAAAGGGTTATGGGCAAAACAATTTTTGCTGATATGATAGAATCCTTAGGTGATCAGTGTCCTTCATACGCCACTATTAAAAACTGGGTTGCGGAATATAAAAGAGGATGATCAGATGTGAAAGATGAGCACCGCCCTGGAAGACCAATTTCTGTGACCACTCCGGAAAACATTGATTCTGTCCATGATATGATTTTAGAAAATCGACGTATTTGGATTACGAATATTGCTGAACCATTGCATATTTCCTATGAACGTGTGTGTCACATCATTCATCACGACTTGGGTATGAGAAAGCTTTCGGCGAAATGGATTCCAAAATCTTTGAACGTTGATTAGAACCGCGTTCGATTGACCTCAAAGGAAATCTGCCGCCGTTTTGCAGAAGATTCCTCAAACATTTTGGATCGGCTTGTAACTACGGGCAAGACGTGGATCCATCACTATGACCCAGAGACTAAAAAGCAATCCAAACAGTGGAAGCATGTTGGATCTCCACGACCCAAAAAATTCCGTGTTCAAAAATCGCTGGCTAGATCCTTCAGTTTTCTGGGACAAAGATGGGATAATTCTGATAAATTATTTGGAACGGTGTAGAACTATCACGGGAGCATAGTATACTGAGTTGTTAAGTGAATTACGTAAGAAAATTGCGGAAAAATGCCGCGGAAAACTTACCAGAGGTGTGCTCTTTTTGCTAGACAACGATCCTGCTCACAAGTCGTTGATTGCACTGCAAAAAATTGATGATATTGGTTTTAAATTGGTTGACCACCCGCCCTATTCTCCGGATTTAGCACCGTCAGACTATTATTTGTTCTCAAAACTCAAAAAACATTTGAAGGGTAAATGATATTCGACAAATGACGAAGCAATATGTGCCGTTGAGGAGTGGTTTTGCAGACCAAGACGAAGATTTTTTTTAATGGCTTACAATTACTTTATGAACGTTCTGCTAAAATGTATATGTCTTAAAGGAGATTATGTTGAATAAATAAAATTTTATTTTGAAATATTGTTGCGTTTTATATGGTAGGTTAAGTACTTATCAATACCCCCTCGTACAACTGAGTTAGCTGCTGTCAACCATCCTGCAGGCTGTTAACTTACCAGAGAGAGAAAAAGAGATCCAATCCCACTCGAGCTTGAAAATACAAACAAAAAAAATGCATGCAAGCCAGGTAATTGTTCGTGTACAAAAACAATTCTAAGAGAAAATTGATAACATAAACCGAAGTCATGATTGCTATAAACGATGTTTTTCCCATGTAGTCGTATGCACCCGGTCCGTTCTTCGCGAAAGTGTTAACGATCCGAACGATAACACTATACGTGATTCCAATGAGCAGCGTGAACTGTATATGTAAAAAATATTTACAATTATATTGTCCCCATATTAGAGGAAGAGTTTCTTATTTATAGTAAAATAAAATAGAGTTTTCATCGTAATGTAATTTTTGGTTTCTGTAAATGACATACTATTATTGTAACATTTGGTTTTGGTTTAACTCAAAAAAAAATTAATTGTTATCTGATGAGAGGAAGAAATAATCTTTTTAAGAAGTTTAATATAAAATACAGTTTTCATTCAAAGAAACTCACTTTGCTCATATCTCACCGGGATATTTTATAAAAAATAAAGTTAGTTTCGATTAAAATATAATTTGTATTTTTGTAATTGTTATCTTGCATCTCCGAGATTTTTCATAGTACGATGATTTTCAAATACATCATACACAAGATCGTATAAAATAAAGAAGTAATAATTTTGATACTAAAACATATTCAACACTTTGGAAGCTTTGACAAAGGTTAAAGGTTTTAAATCATTTGTTCGCCACCACTTGCTCGCCGCTGTTTGCTCGCAACCGATTGTATGATTACCGATTGTTCGCAGGGAAACACAATCACCAAGACAGTCGTTCGCCATCCGTTTGCTCGACGCCAACTTGCTCGCAGTACTAAATATAACTGCACCATAGCAAAATAATTAGCTTACATTTAGGTAGCTTCCTTCGTTTATGAAATAATTTAGCACATCTTTTGCATCATAATTAAAGCCTTTACTTTTATTTTTAGATGCCACAGATAATCCGATAGCATTATTTTTTTAAATACATTTTGATATTTTAATGACATTCGTTTATGGTCCACGTTGATAACTACATATTAATTTTTTTGGAAACAGAATGCTGTTTGGTGTTTACAAAAGTTATTAATTAAAAATGAGATAAAAATACATATACACAACATAAAAATCACTATTAGTTAATTTTATTAGAAACAAAAAAGAAACCCTGCTTTGAATATGAATATTCCTTAGAGATGATTTTGAGAATTACCAACAACATATACTAAATGTTTACAGATAATATCTTATTTTAAGAATAAATTGCTTGTCGAACAAATAGTTATCGAGCATAGAGATACGCGAGCAGACGATAGGCGAGCAAATAGTGGCGAGTAAATGGTCGTGAGCAAACGGTGGCGAACATGTGGGCGGACACCCACTTAAATCCTCATATTATTTTAAATCTCTGCCGTATTATTTTGTGAAAATAGTCATGAAAAAGAAAATGATCTGGTCTTGCAGCAACGCCAACGGGTTTATGTTACTGGTAAGCACAATAAGTAAAAGTTATATAGAACCAAAAGCCTATTACCATGTGCTTAGTGTATATAAAAGTTATACAATTTAAAACCCAGCAGCTTATTATGTACAACCTTGAGTATTTTAAGAGATTCCAAGTTATTACATGACATACTAGTTAGCTAGCGAAAGAAATAAGTTTTCTAATAAATAAACAATAAGGTTTGATTCAACAAATACATTTTCTTATTTTCATGCTTTGATGGAATTTGGAGATTCTAAATTGGATCTATAGGGTATCCAGGATATATTATGCAAATCCTATGTTATAATTAAATTGTCTACTAATTTGCGAACAAGTTTTTTTTAATATCCATGTTTTCATACAAAAACCGTATCGTTTTTCTTTGTGTTTTAATGGAATTCTACTTTTTAGTGTTTGTCTCAATAACCTTTACTTTTTTCGCAAACGGAAATTTTAGTCAGATCTCCCTATCCACAAGTTTTATACAATTTCATGGACTTTGTATCTCATACCGTCGGAGATTCCTAAGAAAATAGGCAATGTGTATAAATATCTGAAAACTAACAAACATTCCTCTAGCAGTCTTTTAGTAAAAACAGTTAAACTCCAAGGGTCACGAATTTTAATTAACCAGTTCGCTTCGACTCCAGTTGTGCTACAAACGAATGTAATAAACTTTGAAAGGCTAAAATGCAGACAGACGTACGTTCGAATGAAGCAAATAAAGACGCGTAAGTTGCGTGCTCGTAAATGATATTACTGTTTAACATATCAAAATGTTTGTTTACTAAAAATAAAAGAATTTACCTCCCCACTTTCTCGCCCACCTGCTCGCAGCTTCGACATCCTTCTCAGAGGCCGACTGGACATCTTAAACAGGTTTGTTCATCATTATGTGGGAATTCGTTTGATAGTAATTTATTTGCCCTTCAGGATATGCGAACGCTAAGCGGATTCATCAAGTGTAAAAATAAGCTTTAATTAATAATTTTAATGTAAACGCAGTGTTTGTTTGTTTGGGTATGAATCCTCAGATCTCGCGGAAGTGTCAAGTATGTAATGCTTTGATAGTGTAATAATATTTTAGTGCGGTAATTTAAAATTTTGAAAATGGCTTCGACAACAGAATTGGTAACAGAGTCGGTGCTGGATTTAACCAAGGAAAAACTCAACCATGCAGAGCAGCAGGAGAAGACATTTAAAACCATGGGCATGAAAGAACGGATATCTTACATAAAGGACGTGATAACGATAGAGCCCTTACTAACTTGCTATTTAATGGCATCGGTAATATGTGGTCCAGCGTTGATGACTTTGGAATTTGAAAAGGCTTGCCGGTCGAACGAAGGCTTGAACGAAACCGTTTGTAATGCAATTATCGACGGAACTTACGAAGCGTTAAATTGGACCGAAGAAGCCAATACAGTACAGCAGTGGATTATTCAAATGCATTCATGGCAACAACCATTGCAGAGTTTTATGCCCATCATTTTGGTGTTATTTTTGGGGTCTTACAGTGACCGGCACAAAATTAGGAAACCCTTCCTGTTGGTTCCAATTTTGGGAGAATTCCTTGCCGTCGCTGGTTGCATATTGTGCGTAGTTTTTATGGAAGAATGGCCTTTGGGAATTCAAGGTTTTATGCAAACAATTGTACCTTCGTTTCTAGGTGGTCCTACGATGATTATCATGGCAGCATTCGCGTACATTGCAGATGTAAGTACTATAGAAATGCGTACTCTTCGAATAGGAATTGTTCAAATCATTCTCAATATTTGCACCCCGATCGTCCAATCGTTCAGCGGAATATTGTTCGCCAAAATTGGTTACATACCAATATTACTGATCGCGGGTTTGCTGTATTTGATGGGATTGCTTTATGGTATATTTTGGATAAAAGAACCAAAACAAGCAGTGGGTGTACAAGACAAAAAGAGTTTGATAAAAGATATGTTTGATCCTCGCCATGCAATCGAAACGTTAAAGATACTCATTAAGAGATCTGGTGGCAATCAGTGGCTTGATATCATATTGATTGTGGTTATCTTGTTTATCTTTAGCGGAGTTGGGGGCGGTAAGTTAGTTAATTACGCTTTTCTAAACGAAAATAATTCAAATAAATATTGCAGGAGAGGGGTCAGTGTTTTACTTGTTCACCGTTAAAGCCTACCTGTGGACGGCGGTGGAATTCAGTTATTTTGCTACCATTAACACAGTTGTGCATTTAATTGGTAAATTCTCGTCTATATATTTAAATTGAATTGAAATTTATTATCTTATGGTATTGATTTCAGGAAGTATCGTGATATTGCCGTTGTTCACAAAAGTTTTAAACTTACACGATTTACTCATCACCGCAATAGCATTTTTAGATAAAATTGCCAGCAATATTGTTTTTATTATTTTTGTATCACCAACTGGTTTATATGCAGGTGAGTTTGTTTTTTATATTAATTTACGGTTTAAGATAAGCACTAAACGACGACTATTATATGAAAGTATACGTAAACTATAGTCATTACAAGCTTTCGAGTTTGAAAATATACGTTTTCCGAAAATTTGCAACTATTATGGCTATGACTAATTGCAAATGGCACGCCATTTATTCATCAGGGAAAGCAACTAACGTAGTTTTCTATAAATTACAATTAGAAATTACTGTTTTACCCATGAAAATTTTACCACCAATTTTAAATATTCAAAAACATGCCGCTTCCGGCACTTTTAAAACTTTTCAATTTGGAAAATATGACCTAATAGAGATTGCAAAACAATAAGTTTTCTGAGAAAACCACACATGAAGTTCAAATAAATCAGAATTTATTTTAATGAGAATAAGAACATCATGAAAAAAATTAACTACCGGAAACGTTCAAATTGTCCAATTGTAGGCATTGGCCAACACGTGTGTAAACACTTTGTAGCTATAACACGCTCAGTAATTTTGGAGCTGATACTTTCCATTTTTAAACGAATCCGACGCTTTAAATCGTTTAAACTGTTTGGTCTACTAATGTAAACTCGCGATTTCACATGACCCCATAGGTAGAAATCTACTGGCGTTAAATCAGGTGATCGCTCAGGCCACTCAAACGGTCATCGCCGTCTTAACCATCTATCAGGGACTATATCATCAAGCAACTGTCGGACTTGTACACCAAAATTGGAAGGAACTCTAACTTGTTAAAATCAAATACTTGGAGGAGAGGGGTGGCATATCAGGACCTTCATTGTTTGGAAAAAGAGTTGCCAGAGCTGGAACTAATTTAAAATGCAGAAAACTTAAATCAAAAATTCTTTGAAATAGTAAGGTATTAGAAGACAAGACGACTTCTTATCATTCCCACCCATACATTTACCTTTCCTCGATACTGGCTGTGCGATTCTTGATACCAGTGCGGATTTTCTTGTGCCTAGTATCCGCAGTAGTTATTTAAAAACTTGGAATTGTCAACACAGTGTAACATTAATACTAAAACTGTATTGGTCTGTATCAACTTCATTTAACTCGCATATCAAGCTTACCTTATAATGGTGGTATTCTTCTTTTTCAAACAACTTTACTGCAAATGAATGGCGGGTATTCGTGTTTGTTTACACCAATTTGCCTAGTAGAAGTATGAGGATACTCATCTACTTCAAGCAACATGTTTTCGCTTCATTGAGGCCAACCTGTCGAGGTAAATCTTTTTTCTTTTTCTATTCTTACTTCCATTTTCCACAAATCTTGTAACTATTCTGTTCACTGTAGATCTTGCAGTAGTGGGTCTATTTAGTTAAATGCGTCATTTCTACTTTGGTTTTAAAACATTTATTATGTTTCACAAAATCAATATGCCAAAGTCAATAATTTAGTGTTTCTAAGTAAACAGACGTGGTGAGATATTATTACATATGCTGGTCAATGCTAATTGGTTAATGGTGGACAATTTGAACATTTCTTTTTTTCTTTCTTTTTTTCAAACTATTTATTACAGATTCGCCTAAAAATTATCAAAATAAAATTCACTCATAATAAACTGAAATACATGAAGGAAATTTTTACATAATTTTTAGCATTATAACCTTTTTTTTCATAATTATGTTTTTGTAGGAACTGTTGTAAGTTTTATAATAGCAATAGCAAGTATAGCTATACGATCGCAAGCAACGAAAGTGGTTTCGGAAGATGATCTGGGCAAGGCGCAGTCAGTTTTTGCTATTGTGGAAGCTATCGCTCCAATGATTATAATACCAATATACAACAAGGTGTACAGTGTCACCTTGACAAGCTTCCCTCCGGCTTTCTTCTTCCTTGGAATTGTACTATATGGATTAGGAGTTGCTACTCTTTTGTAAACCTAAAAATTTCAGTCATTTAAAACATTTTTATTAAAAATATGTTTTTAGGTTTATGTACTTTCAAGACAGAAGGAGACCTCGACCTGCCGAACAGAAAGGCAATACTGAAAGCAACGGCATGGAGATGGAAAATGGGACGAAAGTTCCAGAAATTGTTCAAACTACCCATATTTAATATTTGTGTGTGCATATTGTGATCTATTGTATTATATAATAATGTATGTTCAGTGTTGACGATTTTTTTATTATTAATAATGAAAATATGTTTAGATAGTTTCGAGTAATGGAACTATTTAATAGTTTAATGTAATTATTGTACATATAATTAACGATTTCTTGATCTTCTTTATTATTGCTATATACTTTACTTACTGTAAAATAACTATAATAATACTTAAATTCGTAAGAGCATTAGGTGTACACCTAACGAAATTATGTAACTCCGCATATTCTGCAAATCACTGCAAGGGAGAATATTATGCAAAAACAAATGTTTTAATAAGATATTACAGTTTCAAATCTGTTTCTTTAAAATTCCATACATTAACAAAATTATCAGAACCCATCCACAATAGGATGTAAAGAACGGTTTTAAAGTCTTTCAGTCAGATGTATTAACATAAAACTAGGTACTGAAAAGGCTCGGCTCCAGACATCCGGAAGTGTTAATAAAATATTAGAGCTCTTAATGTATGAAAATGCACTTACGGGTATAATCTAGATTTATTTTTCCGTTTCCATTTAATTTTTCGACAGTATTTCATATATAATAGCGGATTCAATATAGCAGAAAGGATTTTAATACGGGGAATACGTAAAATACATTGCTGACAGCAGATCCTATAAATTGCAATTATTCTACGGCGATATTTGAAACAGAAAAAGTGATATCACTGCTGTGTATTAAAGACAAATGCATGATTCTACTTTGTGACAGAATGCAATTAAAATTACTACGTTAGTAAAATATGGATAGCATTTAACTGTACTGCATTAAAAATGTAGTATGACTTGGTTCTCTATGTGCAACTGAATCAACCAAGTTAAACTGAAATTATTCGGTGCGGTTTTGAATAACATAATTACTGTGTTACTGCACAATATCAACAGATTCACACCGCAGGGTTAAAAATTATATACAACCTGTTTTCTACTTGTTTTTGAACTAACTAAATAATTAAACTACGAGGGGGTACGTACGGGTGATAAGTACTTAGCCTACCATATAAAACGCCACAATATTTCAAAACAAAATTTAATTTATTCAACATAATCTCCTTAAGACTTATACATTTAGCAGAACGTTCATAAAGTAATTCTAAGCCATTAGCCATAGCCATAGTCTGATGGTGCTAAATCCGGAGAATAGGGCGGGTGGTCAACTAATTCAGAACCAATTTCATCAATTTATTGCAGTACAATCAACGACTTGTGAGCAGGAGCGTTGTCTAGCAAAAAGAGCTCACCTCTGGCAAGTTTTCCGCGGCTGTTTTACACAATTTTTATACGTAATTTAGTCAGCAACTCAGTATAATATGCTCCCATGATAGTTCTACCCTGTTCCAAATAATCTATCAGAATTATCCCATCTTTGTCCCAGGAAACTGAAGCAAGAATCTTGCCAGCCGATTTTTGAACACGGTATTTTTTAGGTCGTGAGAACCAACATGTTTCCACTGTTTGATTGCTCTCTAGTCTCTGAGTCATAGTGATGGATCCACGTTTCGTCCATAGTAACAAGCCGATCCAAAGGGTTTGAAGAATCTTCTGCAAAACGGCGGCAGATTTCCTTTGACGTTGTCAATCGAACGCGCTTCTGATCAACGTTCAAGCATCTTGGAATCCATTTGGCTGAAACCTTTCTCATACCCATGATGAAAGATGTGACACACACGTTTATAGGAAATGTGCAATGCTTCTGCAATATTCTTAATCCCAATACGTGGATTTTCTAAAATCATATCATGGACAGAATCAATGTTTTCCGGAGTGGTCACAGAAATGAGTCTTCCAGGGCAGCGTTCATCTTTCACATCTGATCTTTTGTATTCCGCAACCCATTTTTTAATAGCGGCGTATGAAGGACTCTGATCTCTAAGATTTCTGTCATATCAGCAAAAACTTTTTTGCCCGATAACCCTTTCAAAAATAAATAGTTAATAACTGATCGCAACTCGATTTTTCAAATTCTACCTTTTTCTCAGACATGCTGTTTTCAAAAATTCACATTTTGACCACCGCTCAACTTATGGATAACTTTGAGAACTTACTTATAAAACATCATAGTTGTAACCATAGTAACCATATTCACTTTTCTTTACTACAAAATTTCCAGGCTAACTAGATATCCATACCCCCTCGTATAAGCCGCTTTCATCGTTGTCGTTTTCCTTGCAAGGTGTCTGTTCTGAATTTCATAAGTAACTCCTCCATTTCTTCAATCGCCCTGAATCTCTCTTTCGCCTGAGTCAGTATAGCTTGATTGGATATTCTGCTTTCGTTCATTCGGTTAACATGCTGGGTCCATTTTTCTCTGTAATCCTTTACTTTGTCGTTTATGTCAAAGGTTCCTGGTTCTTCTCTTATGTCTCTGTTTCTTATTTAATATCTTCTACATCCTTTGGATTGGTGATGGAACTTCATTTCTGGGGCTTGTATTTTACTTTTGTCTTTTTCGAACGCTACCCAGGAATCACTCCCGTATAATAGCATTGGTATCGCCATAGTTTTATATAATTTTTATTTAGTGTCTCTCCATGTCTGATTTTTTGGTGTTCCATGTATAGTTCGACAAATATATTGAAACTTATGCAACTTTTTGTATATACCCTGCTTGTATCTATAATGTATATGTTATGTAACAGCCTACGTATTTTAGTAGTTCCGCGTCTAGTCTGTCTAGGCCAGATGGGTTCGGATTTTTTGCTTTCTTAACCTTCGGTTTCCTACGTGGGGTGTGCGCACACCCCGAGTTACTATTTTTCTTTACTATTTCTATATTTATTTTTCTTTACACTTGCTGCCTTATGACTTTGACTGGGAAGTTATTTAGAGCATTCTGCAGTTACTATTTTCTACATTTTGGCATTATTGGTAACACTAACAACATTGTTTGCTTTGGGGTGTGCAAACACTCCACATAGTAAACGGCGTTTCAAGTTTCAAATTCCGGTTTTTCGTTTTGCGATTGGTAGTACTGCATCTAATATCATAACCTCAAAGTTCACGCTCCGAACAGCTGTAGAAATTACTTGCTACTTGAACATCTTACCTTCGAAATGGCGAAACGAGGACTACATGACGAGGAACTTGCCGAAATATTAGAAGAAATGAGTGATATAGAATACGATTTTGGAGATGAATCTTGTTCTGAGATAGAAGATAATGTGGAAGAATTAAGTGACTACAGTGATGAAGAAAGCAGTGATAATATCAACAGCGCAGTTTCCAACGATAACGAGACCAGTAACGTACAATTTGAAATTGTTGCAAAGAATGGAATGGTATGGAACAAGATTGCCCCAAAACTTGGTAGGAGGACAGCTGCAGAAGTAGTTCTGCAGTCTTCTGGATTGACCCCTAAGAGTAATCACATAGTAAGCAAAATTGAAAGATTTAAGTGCTTCTTAACCCCAGAAATAATTGACATTGTTGTGCAGTACACAAACCAAAAGGCACAAGAATGGATAAGTTTAGCCTATGCCAAAGACGCAACAAAGTCGTACAGGTGGAGCGCCACACATCCTACCGAAATGTATGCACTTATAGGATTGCTCTTAGTTATGGGGGCTCTTCACGCCAGAAAAGAGCAAGTCGTTGTTCTATGGTGCTTTGATCCAGCTTTGAGAAGGTCTATATTTAGTTCAGGAATGTCTAGAGATAGATTTCTTGCTCTTCTCAAATTTATACGGTTTGATGATTCAACATCACATCAAGAACGAAGAGACACAAACAAGCTTGCTGCATTTAGAAAAATGTCTGAATTATTCGCAAAGCAGTGCAGAGAGTGTTATTACCCTTCTTCTCATCTCACCGTTGATGAAAAACTTGTCCCAACAAGAAATCGTTGTCCTTTTCGCGTGTATATCAAGTCCAAACCACACAGATATGGAATAAAGTTGTGGGTTCTTGCAGACAATAGCAATGCGTACTGCCACAATTTTCAGGTATACTTGGGAAAAATTGGCAATGCTCCAGAGAAAGATCAAGGTCGTAGAGTAGATGGAACTAACCGATCATTTAGATGCAGGGTATGGAATTACAACGGACAACTTTTTTACATCCGTTGAATTAGCAGATAGTTTGATCTCTAGAAACATTACTTTGTGTGGAACTGTTAGAAAAAATAAAACATTTATACCATCCGAATTTCTACCAAGCAGAGATAAGGTGCAACACTCTTCAATTTTTCGATTTACAGAAAAACACACTATAGTGTCTTGGGTTCCACATGTATCCAAAGCAGTTAAACTGCTCTCCACAGAACACCATGAACATGCTATTAGTGGAGTGGAGGATAATTATAAGCCAGACATTATTCTGCACTACAACAATACGAAAGGTGCAGTAGATACCTTTGACAAGATGTCTGCTGAATACACAACCCGAAGAGCAACATTACGGTGGCCACTAATACTGCTCATGGATTTTATTGATGCTGCTGGTATAAACTCCTATTGTCTTATAACTGTAAAGATCCACAGTAGCATAAAGGACAAACAGATCAAAGAAGGCATTATGTGTTAGATTTGGGAAAAGAGCTTGTTATACCAAATATTCGACTTCGATTGGCTTCACCGACGGTATCAAGGCTTCCTAGATCCATTATTTATGAAATGAAAAGCATTGTTGAAGAAATAAACAATAAAGCACCTGTGATTGATCCACGCACAGCAAAGTAAGGTCGTTGCAACAAATGTCCACGTTCGCGGGATAGGAAGATTCGCACCAAATGTAATTCATGCAACAAATTCTTTTGTAAAGATCATATTCAAAAGACCATAACGTTAGTGTGCAGCGAGTGCGAAAATGAAGAAAATCGTTAAAGTAATATTTTATTGGGGTTTAAGTTGAGAAAAACAATTCGTTTACATTTTTTCAGAATCATTTTGCGTTCTTAGAAATAAGTTTGGAGTTTTTAAAAATAAGTTTCGACGTCCACTTTGTTTTAAATAGTAATAGGTGCTTTTGTCAGTTTGTCGTTTGGATTTTTAGAAATAAGTTTTGATTTGTAATTTGTTAAACATTTATAATAAATGCTTTATATGATGCTTTAGTCATTTGGTCGATTAATACGAAAGCGCGTACCTTTTTTCACGTAGGACACCGAAGGTTAAGCATCATGTCTAGTTCTTGTATAGTGATTGGGTCTATCCCATATTTTTCATTTTTTCTGCTTTTTGCTCGTCGTTGGTATTATTATCCTGGCCGAACCATAGTTCTTTGTAGTGTGTCACGCATTGTTTTTCTTGTATTACGTGTATTTGTTTTATATCTTCTTCTGTTGTGGTCAGGTGTTTCATCACTTTATATGCTATTTGTTGTCGGCCATGTGTATCTAGTTCTACATTATTAATAAATTTATCCCAGGATTCGAAATGTGCTCTTCTTTCTCTTTTGTTTGTTCTGTATTCTGTTGTAAATGCCTTTCATACGCTGTTTGTTTTTCTTTTATTTCTCCTGCTATTTCTTCATCCCATATGTTTAAGCCTTTCCTGTTTTTCGTCTTCTTCTTCTTGCCTAGAGCTTCGTATATAGCTTTTTCTATACAAGTGGAGCAACAAGGTTTTACGAATTCAATCTGCAAATTTATTAAAAATGAGATAAAACTTGCTAATTTGTTTGTTTTTTTACTGTTAGAAATTATTACATTAAAATACGTTTTCTGATATTTATTGTAGCCAATTTTTGTGTCCAGAAACCAACAGCGTTTAGTTGTAGTAATTCTTGGTCGATTTTTAAATTTTATTCTGCTTGCACTAGGTATTTTGAGTGCTTTCGGTGTTACCATTAAGGGTTTTGATATTTTTGGTATTTATATATATAATAATCACAATATTCACTTCTTCCTGATGTGAAAATTAAGATCGTGGAACTGAAACTATACGTCTAGACGGCAAACATAGGGTGTATGCATGGTACGTGACAGTAGCCCAAACATACATTGAATCTGCTTAATTAACAACAATATAAATTCGCAAGTATCGAAACCTTGCCCTATAGCTTGTTACTTTCATATTTTATGTATTAATTATTCATCTAAATGCTAAAGAAGATTAATAGGCAACCGCCGATGCCTTGTAGTTTTGATAGCTTGCACGTGTCTGCTTATAATATTTGCTATTCAGTTGAATGTTATAGTCACGCTTTCTGCTGTGAATACAAAATTGTTAAATAACCAATTCTGTGAAGGAATGTTCCTTTTATTATATCCTTTCAAGAATTCCAAAAAGAAGCTACATATGGTTTATATTTTGGTTTTCATGGTAGAATTAAAATAATTAGTAGCTATTTTTTAAATTAGCAGTACTTTAATTATGTTCATCTCATAGTTTATAAGCGTGTTAAAATCATAATTCTTATTGCACACACGTAATAACTATGATGTTAGGTAAGATAAATGTAGATTGTATATAACACATTTATGTACTCTTAAGAGAAATACTGTGTTTCACAATTCGAGAAACGTTAGTTGATTTAAATTTTGCGCTTTAAATGCAGTTTTCAAAATATATTATTATTTGGTTAAACATCTAACTGTTGCTATTTTATGCAGGGAATATACTTTGTCAAAATATGTATTATTTCCATTGTGTTCCCAATTTTCAGGTTTAAGCTTGTCCAGCTTTTTTTAAATGGTATTGTCACAGGACCGTATAATATTTCCGTTTTACAAAGAAACCGACATTCACACTTTAAATAAAACTATGACAGGCGAGGCCCAAATATATCTTTTTATATTGACAAAACCAACCATAAACTGTTTTCTTTTTTCTACGGTATGATTAATTTTGCCTTAAACGCAACGTTACGGACCCTTGTGTTATGTTTATTTTGTTGTTCGTCGTCGCTCGTCTTGACCGTCTTAGGTTCGAATCTAGAATAGCTGAGCTACCCCCGGTATTCGCTTGTTCACGCTAGGAAACTGTAGTACGTAGACATCAAGTACGGAGAAGAGTAATAATTAAATTTTGACTTACTAACTCAATTAAACCGAAAGAAACCAAGGGGTAGGCAGGGTAGTTTCCAGACAGGTGAAAAACCATGAGCACCCGAGTTACCGCTAAGCACTGGGCAGGTGGAGGGTTAAGGATATCTGCATTTGCAGCAGAGTAATCTCAAAGCGCAATCAACGGGTGGGAGAAACGCCTGTAAGCAGCCGAGTTTTCTTAAAGCGCTAAGCAGGTAAAGGGTTAAGGATATCTACAGCTGCAGGCGAGTTACCTCAAACCGCAATCAACAGGTGGGAGAAATGACCGTAAGCAGCCGAGTATTCTCAAAGCGCTGAGCAGGTAAAGGGTTAAGGATACCTGCAGCTGTAGCCGAATTACCTCAAAGCGTAAATAACCGGTGAGAGAAACGCCCGTAAGCAGCCGAGTTTCCTCAAAGCGCTAAGCAGGAAAAGAGTTAAGGATACCTGCAGCTGTAATCGAATTACCTTAAAGCGCAATCAACAGGTGGAAGAAACTCCCGTAAGCAGCCGAGTTTCCTGAAAGCGCTGAGCGGGTAAAGGGTTAAGGATACCTACAACTGCAGCCGAGTTACCTCAAAGCGCAATCAACAGGTTGGAGAAACTCCCGTAAGCAGCCAAGTTTCCTCAAAGCGCTGGGCCGATAAAAGGTTATGAATTAGTGAAAGGACCGTGCTTCTTGGCGATTAGTTCAACAATATCCTTTCCATAACATTTTAATTTCAATTTTCACAGTTTATATTGAAACATAATAAATACAAGTCAACTTACAATTAAGCCTACCTATATAAATACATCTCAGTGACTGTTTAGGAGTTTCCATAACAATTTACTCATGTATGCTTTTATAGGCCAAAAGTGGGCGTTGTATCGTGAGAACCTACTGCACGTGTACCCAAATTTTAGAAACAACGCGACTTTTATCGCTCCAAGCTAAGTGCTTCTTGGATGGTATAGTTCTTACGCTGGGCATTTTTCAGTTTCGGATTAGCGCTTTATTCGCACAGCACAAACTGAACGCATTTCTGTCTTTGTTAGTTGCTTGCAGATTCATATTTCTGACAAAGACGTATGTTGTAGTGACATCTGCGAACGAAACAAGACCAACACTGTACGCGTGACGTATTCTGTCGGCTGACACGTTTGATAGAAAGAAACAGAGATACTTGAACAATGTGGCGCAGGTGCAGCCAAACGTCACAACTGAAATCAATTTCCAGCAGTATTTAAAATGTTTTAGAGGTTGAATGGTTGATGGTGAATTTGTATTATCTATATATTTAAAAAAAAAAGCCGTTCGCAATGGCACTACATTAGCTTTTTCACATAGAGCTCTACGGTTGCAATCTTTCTTGAATTTAAAACCAATACATTGTAAGAGTTTCCTAATCGTTGATATTGCAGCATTTAGAATTTGTTTGTCTTTCAAATTTTGTTGTACTGTTTTTAAAGTGACTGGCTTTTTTTTCAACGTACATTCTGTACACTACATATCTAACTGTCATTTTTAATGTTTCGGGCATATCTTCAGTTTTTTACTTTTTTTTGGAGCTGTGCACTTTTTTTATTAATGGCAGCTTGTCTTTCCTTTGCTGCACTATTTTCCGTATGGTGGATAAACGTATTTTTAATGCATCTGCAACTCGTTCCCGAACCGCTACAACGTCGCGTAAAGG
The DNA here is from genome assembly GCA_014611495.1 of Limonius californicus. NCBI lineage: Eukaryota > Metazoa > Arthropoda > Insecta > Coleoptera > Elateridae > Limonius > Limonius californicus. Next base: position 12,246 of record JABXWE010103853.1, on the reverse strand, counting down.
GCCGAAATTGTCTTTTTCGCGCGTAAGATAATGGAATAGATTTAACACAAACTGTTGACACTGCGTATTCAAAAAATTTCCGAGTATTTCTAACAGCGTTTTCTTTTTAGAATAGCTAAACACCAACTAACATCCAATGTTGAACTGGCTGTTCATAACAATAGTGCTACGAATATTAGTGAAAATTTGGGCCTTTTAAAAGACAATTTAATTTAAGATTTTTAGAATAGCACTTAAGTTAGGTTTTTTTGACCGGATCTGGGACGCTGTTGACAAAGGCTCCGACATTGTCGTAGAAATATTTCCCAGCAAAAACAGAGGTTCCCCAAGTATATAAAATAAAATATTGCCGTATAAACCTCCAAAACATTTTAAATACTGCTGGAAACAGATTTAAGTTGTGACGTTTGGCTGTATCTGCGCGACATTCTTCAGGTATCTATGTTTTTTTCTACTAAACGTGTCAACCGACAGAATACGTCACATGTACAGTGTTGGTCTTGTTTCATTCACAGATGTAACTACGACATACGTCTTTGTCGGAAATATGAATGTGCAAGCAACTAACAAAGCCAGAAATGCTTTCAGTTTGTGCTGTGCAAATAAAGCGCTAATCTGAAACTGAAAAATGCCCAGCGTAAGAACGGTTTATATCCCATAAAGTGTTATATGTGTTTACCCGAATGGTTGCGTATTATTTACTTATTATTATATACGGTTATATCCCATGAAGCGTCATATTTGTTCACCCAAAGGATTATCTACTTATTATATGTGGTTTACAAGCATTGGATGCTATTATGATTGTATACAAGATTGGTGTGTCAATGTAAGTAGTTCTTGGAAACAGTATCGTAGTGAATATAGGTACATAGCTATATTAGTAGATAATGTGTGTGGCATGATTAATCATTATTCCCCTAGCAATCATTCGGAAGGTAGTCAGTCGGCAGAGGTTGCATCGAAAATGTGTCTGCGTCGAATTATTATTATTATGAATGCAACATGCATGCCAGGAGGGTATTGACTGACTTTTACGTAGGGGTGTGGACACTAATGATACTCTCTCCTTCGCATGTGGGGCTGAGCCCCCCCTCACCCTCCGATTACGTGTGAATAGCAGAGAAACTGGCTGGACGTAATCCAATAGCCTGGATCCCTCTGGAGGATTGGTGCAACAGAAGATATGTCTAAATATAGTAATTAATCTATGATTACGAGTGGCTGCTGCCACCGCAGCTAGCCGACAGACGAGCTTCCGTATGCTGTTCGAATGCCAATCCAGGTGTAGGGGGCTGGAGGATCACCGGTGAGTACAACTTCTCAATATTTATCGACAGATCAGTAAGTCTGTTTTTATTATCTACTGCAAGTCACCTGCCTGTCGCCGCCAGTGAGTTCTGATTGCATCCGCTCTTTATTTAACCAGGAACTCTATAAATGAAATGCGGAAGCACTGCAAGCTATTTAAATTTAAAATTCAGTGGTTTTTATTCGCCCCCCCCCGTGCGGTCGACCATAACACATGTAGAAGTAACTGTCAATTAAACATAATTTTATTTATTTATATAATGTACAATCTATCTGAATTTTACACATTTTATATTATATTATATTTTAAACATTTGTGTCACGGTGCCATTACAAACAACTATGTTGGGTCACGCCGCAAAAAGGTTGAGAAACGCTGCTCTAGAGAACCCTAGAAAGAATTGTTTCCATATTCTCCGCCTTCAAAATTAAGGCTGTTGTGAAATTTTGAATCATCATCGTAGCTATTACCCACGGAATCTGATTGTGAACACTTATTTTTTAAAGTAAAGTAATTCTAAAAACGACTTGCTACCAAAAATGTTGAATATCTAAAAAATATTTTTTGAATACATCTCCAAAGATCAGAAAAACTTTATATACAGGTTCATCCTTATATACCAATTATATCAGAAGTCATAAGAACTCACTATAAACTTATAACATACATGTTAAGTAATTTCCTTTGCAGATTTCAGATAATAAATTACTACAGTAGAAATATACCTACACTGTTTCTTAATCTTACTCTAATAAGTGACTCAAGGACAATTACTACTTTATCCAACAATTAAGTGTAATAATTTACTAAAATACATCTACCATTGCTAAATTTATTTTACCTTTGTCCGTTTTGAACTCGGATTCTTTAGTAGATTCTAACTGATTCCCTTTTAACATTATCTGAATTTCCTCCAATGTCTTTCCTGTTGTTTCAGGTATACAAAAAATGACATATAAAGTAGTTAATAAACAAGTAATAGCAAAAATGAAAAATGGAATGTGTATACCGTATGCATTCGCCAAAAACTGATACAAATAACATAGAGAAAACTATATGAGAAACAGTTGCAAAAGTCATTCCCATAGCCTTAACACTAGTAGGAAATAATTCTGCTCCCAATACTAAAGGTATTATTCCTAAGCCATACTTAAAAGCTACTGCATAAATCATAACTGCAACCACTGGAATCCAATTATAGGATCTAATATCTATCCCTGCATTTTTAACTGCAAAATACGATGCAATGACGGCTAAAGTTAAACCTGTTAAGAAACACGAACTACTTAGAAGAGATTTTCTCCCTACTTTATCAACCACGAAAGCAGCGCTAGTTGCAGCTACCAACATGATAACAGAAAATATAATAGCAGCAGTGCTTGGCTGAAGAATGGAGGCGCCATCCCCTAAAATGCTGTGTATGTTCATTAAAATTACACTGATGCTGCTGAAATGTTGAGCTCCATTTATAATTGTCATAATTTCCAATGCCTTTCGATTACTTTTGACTAATATTAAGTCAATAAATCGCCCTTTTTCGGAGTTTTGTCGCTCGACTGCTGAACGTATCTCATCCAATTCCTTGGCAACATCCTCCGATGCACGTAATTTTTGTAGCGATTTTCGAGCATCCTCTTCTTTATTTTTTATTAGCAGGTAGTAAGGACTTTCGGGCATAAACGAAAATGTTAACAGTTGAAAAACCAAGAAGCAAGCTCCTAGAGCTGATGATACGGCAATTGTTACAAATGGAGCCACTGCATATATTATTAGAATGCCAAGAAGAATCATAAGGTAAATAAGTGAACCCAGAAATCCTCGAATATGTTGACCTGCTATTTCTGCAATATACATGGGACCGACACGCCAGCAATGTCTCCTGCCATTCCAGCCAGAAAGCGCGCTATATATAGTTGTTCTACGGAAGATGCCACTCCAATTAATACCCAAACCAAAAGATTTATCACAGCAGCAATCAGCATAGAATTTTTTCGCCCAACTTTATCGACGAGGTATATGGTACAAGGTAGCCCAGCACATGATCCTATCCAATAGATATTTTCCAACCAAACGACGTCAGATTTTTCTATGGGAACTGGGGTAGTTTCCTTATTTTCCAAAAGAGGGACAATCGGAGCTGTCCATCCATATTGCATTCCATCTGATATTGTGCTTAAGGTACCTACAATATTAAACTCAAATTAAATATAATTTTAAATACATTATAATTAGAGCTCTCTTTACATGCAAAATGCATATTCTGTAATTTTGATGTAACTTTAAAATCCTCTCGTTTCGATATGAAATACATGAATAGAGCTAGTTGGAACCAATTTTTAATTGCATATTTTAGTTATTTGATGCGTATTTAAACATATTTTCAGAAATTTGGCGCTTATTTCGAATATCTCAAAAATTCAGTCCATAATTTACACATTTTTGCCGATTTATTTACTGTTTTGGTAAATGTATATCTTATAAAATGGTTGTTTCCGGTTCTGGTAAAACTTTGATTTCTGACATCGCCTAATAAATAAAGTGCAGGTAAATTTTAACATACTTTTATGACCTTACTTTCCTATTAATCAATTTCTACGCTGCGCCGGTAAATACGGAATTAGAATCACAAATACAACAACTGCATACTATGAATATTGAGGAAGTCGCGCCAATACTCCTTTCTTAAGGCTTTTAGGAAAATCTGCATATGCTGTTTGCCAAATACAATATAACTTCCTAGAAAACCCTAAATTACAATTAATAAGGCGTGGGGATATTTTTAAGTTACCTCTTTTAGTTTCGTTCACAATAAGACCAGCAATTGTAATTGTGTAGTATTGAAGTGCTTTCTGAACTATAAGCGCATAGTCATAAATTGCTGCAACAGTAGGAAAGATCAATAAAATACGATTAATAAATAAGATTCGATTAATTGTAATAGTGTCAGGATATCATAAAAGTGTTTCAGTTTTCCGTATGTCCATACATCGTACATCAAAAGCTAAAATTAATATACAACCTCATGTTATTATTATTTTTACGTACAAAGATAAACTCGTTTGCATAAATGTACATACCCACCGTGCATGTTTTATCATATTTGAAGCATATTCTGCTTATTTAGAATGCATATACATATATGCGCATATTTTGATTATATTTAGTGCATTTAAATCCGAGCTCTAATTATAATTTTATACATAACGGATTGTATAAGCGTGTCACTGCTATATATGTAAAACGAAACAGTAGATCACGCAGAGGGTAATGGAAAATACCATAGCGAATGTTGCATGCAGGTAGATAATGAAGAAGTAGCTAACTGGATAACAAGTAATTAGTGATGGGGGTATTTCGAACGAAATCATTCAAAATATTCGATTATGCATATATCTCGAGTTATCTCGAGATGTGAGTAATTCATTCGAATGATAAAAACTTCTCGAATACGTTCGTAGCGACCCGTGCACCTTGAACGAAATAATTCGAAATATTCGACTATGAATGCATCTCCGAGATGCGCTAATTCATTCGAATAATAAAAACTTTTCGATTACACTCGTAGCGGCGCGCGAACCTCGAATGAAATAATTCGAAATATTCAGTTATGCATATATCTTAAGCTGTCTCGAAATTCGAGTAATTCAATCGAAGGATAAAAACTTTTTGAATACGTTTATAGCGACGCGCGAATCCCGAATGAAATAATTCAAAATATACAGTTATGCATATATCTTAAGCTATCTCGAGATTCGAGTAATTCATTCGGAGGATAAAAACTTTTTGAATACGTTTATAGCGACGCGCGAATCCCGAATGAAATAATTCGAAATATTCAGTTATGCATGCATATCCGAGATGCGAGTAATTAATTCGAATGATAAAAACTTCTAGAATACGTTCGTAAACACGCGCGAATCTCGAATGAAATAATCGAAATATTCTATTATGCAGCATCTCCGAGATGCTAACAATTCATTCGTATGAAAAAACTTCACGGATTACTTTCGTTCCGTTGTTTGGCTGGTAATTCAAATATTAATTACAATGTAACATATTTCACTTGCTTTGTGTGATAGGGTAGTATGTGCAGCTGAGTTGGCAAAATTAGTTTTTAGAATTTCGAACCAGGCGGGGTAAAGTTACGATTATTTATTTCTACTTTTCCGTACTTTAATTCAAAAATATTAATTGTAATTTTTTTTAGACTGATTATTCGATGATTCGAATGAATATCTCGACTATTAAAATCGTTCGAATACTAATAATTCGATTATTGAAATCATTCGAATATGCCCATCACTTCAAGTAACAGAAAATTTGTTACCATAATAATATCGAAATTAATATGTCGACAGATCAAAATACGAAACCAAAAACAAAATGGAAACCAAGAACCATAAGGAACTCCTAAAAGATATGATAAATATCTAGTTAACTTTTAGAACTACCAGAGATGAACTGAATAAAAAAGATCTTATACTTAATGCTTTAAATGGGAAATATCTCGAATTTTTGACAACAAATTCTCCAGCTACTAAAGCGAATAGCAACGGCATGGCGCCTTCAATAGTACGCATTTGAATGGGAATTGGTGAATTTATTGCCGTATAACAGCAGTGGTGTTTTTTTCAGAATTATAATGAACGGAACAATTTGTGAAATATTTAATTATTCAGATTACCGTGACAAACACGTTTCAAATATATCGTAGGTGCCCAAAAGACCTTGAACTACAAGAAGTCTTAATGTTAGATGATATTTACCAGTGTTATATTTAACAGTTTGCGTTCTAAAGTATACCTCAAATATTAATCGATGTAGATGTGATTTCCAGTTATTCAGCAATGATTGGTTTCTTATTGTAGTTGCAAAAATATTCAACATTGCTAAGAACAACAGGTTTGACATTTTATTAAAGAACGTCACATGTTTATTTCTCAACAAATGAGATCGTTGTCATGTACAGGTGCCTAAATTACCAATACGAAAGTTATTGTTTTTTAAATTATAACGAATTTGTTTCTTTTTGCTTTACCTTTATATCTGACTAATTAATTAAATTGATGCAGAAAGTAACTGCAGATTCGTTTATCCCGCCATTTTTTGATTTCCCTTTGCAGTATAGCGGTACGAATATAAGAAAAAGAAACATACAATTAAAAACTTGATTTAATTCTAGTCTATAGGCTACCACGACCATTGTCAATAACATGTTGACTTCCAGATTAGATCTTCATCATCGGCAATACTGCTTTGTCCTTGATTATACGACACATCCTCAGGGCTATGGATTGCGCTATTATAGCAGCAATGTTTGTAGCCTGCGAATGGGTAAGGCAACACGTTGCCAAATTATAAACACCATAATGCATGATGAAAAATATTTTTAATAACAGGTTAAAAAGGTAAAACGTTGCTTGTATTTTAGTTATTAAGAAAATAATACCTATGTTCAGTGTTTCCACTAAAGGTCGTTATATACATGCCACGTTGTTTCGTTGTGAAATAAGAGGGTGGATGATATATCAGGAAAAATAGAACGTTGTTTGTTTATTATACATATTACGAAATAAATATTTGCTACAATCTTAATATTTAGAATATTGTTCGGTTATTTATTTCTTGTATGCAAAAAATTAGGCTCAAATATTAATTTTTATAAACGATTTTATTTAGATGGATTTTAATGTGTCCACCAGCATTATACATATTTTATTTTGCATACTTGTTAATAGTTATATGTTCATTTAAGTTATATTGAACGATTACAGCTATTATGCAACACTGTGCGGCGATACATTTTTTCCTGTCTGAAATTTTCTTCAAAGAAGGGAATCTTTTGTCATGCTCAAAAGCATTCGCACACGGGAATTCTAGATTTTCTCTGAGATAAATGATCAATTTGATATTTTTTATAATGTAGAAAAATTAGTTACAAATTTTTAACAGATTTAGTTTGATTATCGACATCTAGACATGTGATACATGAATGTGAAAACTAAATGTACAAGTTAAAAACACGTTTTGTTAACCTACCAGTAAATACGGCTAAAAGTTGAAACAATTTTCCATTTTCATTCCATGCATCACTGAGCCCAAACATCATCGACTCAGTTTCCAACGCAGTGCTCAACAACAACCTGGTGATTTATACAGGAATAACCGGAAATGAAAAGGCAGATATAGCAGCTAAAGAAATCGCAACACTACCTGAAATCAACATACCTATTCCACCTTCGGATTTTAAAAGCTACGTTAAATATAAAATCAAAGTAAAATGGAAGGACGAATGGACGACCACTGCAAGTAAACTAAGTACGATAAAAGAAGACATATCCGAATGGCCGTATCACAAAGATAGAAGAACCCAAATAGTCATAACTAGGTTAAGAATTGGCCATACACTGATAACACATAAACACCTATTAGAGAAAACAATCCCCAATATTTGCATCACATGTAACATACCTATCACGGTCCAACATATTATAACAGAGTGTAACCAATACGCATTTCAAAGGCAAAAACATCATATTCCAAATTCACTAAAGGAAGCTATCTCAAATAGTCTCACTCATACGAAAAATGTAATTAACTTCCTTAAAGAAATCAACATGTATCAATTAATATAATGTTATAAAGATTACCAAAACAATTAGTATGTAAAATATATTGTAAAGTATTGTAGTTAATGTACCGGAGTACTAGTGACCATAGATGTTGAAGTGCTCCAAAAATAAAATATAACATAAAAAAAAAGGTTACTGAAATGTAAAATAAATATGCTAATCAGTTACTTTATTATTCCCAAAATTTCCTCGTACTGCACTTGTCTACAACAAAAATCTGTTTCAAGTCGGCGTTTAACTTTCGTGTAAAAAAATATACGCAAAAATACTTCCTATCGAGGATAACAAGTCAAAATAGCGGAAGAATAGTCTTTCAGTTTTTTAGCAGTTTTCCTTAACTATAACACTCTTGCATTTAAAAGCGACATGTTATTAAGCACTACTTTTAAGCTACTCAAGACGACAACTCTCGTTTCCGTTAAAACTAGTAGTAGGAGTCGTAGTAGTATTTAACGATGACTATACTCTGAAATATAATATCATCAATGGGAAAAAAACTACCGATTATAACTAATACAATCAACATACAGTTCGTTTCATATGAAATGCACCACCCATTAAAAATAAAGCTACGGGTTTGAAACTTTGCTAAAATAATGTTTCATTATTGCGTATGAAATGATTAGGTTTTCATAAAAAAAGATTAACAATTATAAGAAAACAATAACAACAACGAAAACAAAATTAATAATGTGTAACATCGCCATGAACAGCAATGCAAGCATTTACTCGTCGTGGCATGCTTTCTTCAAGTGGTCTATGTTCTCCTAAGGTATCTCGTTCCATATAACCTGAAGTTGGTGTCTCAGCTCGTCTAAGTTGTTAGGAGCTCTTGGCAATAATCTTAGGCGGCGGCCCATTATGTCCCAAAGATGTTCGATCGGCGATGCGATAAGTCCGGTGATCGTGCAGGCCAGGACAACATTTGCAATTGTGCTTTTGGAGGTACGTTCTGGTAATATTTGCAGTGTGTGGACGTGCGTTATCCTGTTGGAAAATACCGATTGGCAACATCCGCATGAATGGTATTAGCATCGGTTCCTGGACATTCTGAATATAGCGATGATCATTTAAAGTGCCTGGGACGAACACAAGAGGTGATCTTCTACCGAAACAAATCGCACCCCAAACCATAGCTCCAGGTGCTAAAGCTGTATGGCGTCTTTCAACAAACTCTAGATCGCATCTTTCTTCTCGATATCGACGTACCTTCCTCCGGCCGTCATTTGCCCACAAACAAAATCTTGATTCGTCACTGAAGACAATGTCGTTCCATTGCTGATCCTAATGCTGCCGCTCTTGACATCAAGCAAGCCTAACAGCCTTGTGATGTGCAGTTAAACGGAACCGTTAGAACGGACGGTAGGATCGCAGTCTAAAAGAAATTCTTCTGTAAATTGTTGCCATTGACACGCGGCGGTGAAGAGGTCGCATCCAGTCTACAGCAACAGACCTTGTTGTTTGAAAGCGGACTCGTGTAGCCATTCTTCGAAGAAGTCGATCTTCACGAACATTGCTGCTACGTAGAGGTCTACCAGCTGGACGATGTCGCTGAATGCCTTCTTCTGACCAAGCAGACCATATTCGTGCAACTGTAGTGTGGTTCCGATTTACTCTTCTACTAATTTCACGAAAAGAAACTCCAGCATCTTGTCTACGTTGTCTTACTGGAGGCATTTTAAAACATTAATTCTGTCACAAAATGTAACAAAATCTCGAAACAACTAATTAATGTTTACTAGATATTGTTTTGTTTCTAAGCAACAAGTTGATGAGAAACAGTAGGCGAACACCACCACCACTTGATTTGTTTAAAGAAAATAGTGATGATTTCATATGCAATAATAAAACATTAATTTAGCAAATTTCCAAACAGTAGCTTTATTTTTAATGGGTGGTGCATTTCATATGAAACTCAGCATACACACTATGATCAGCTACTAAAACACAATGGAAAAGAAAAGTACCATATTCAAATCAACTAAACTGTAATATAGTTGTTACGAAAAATTATACACATAACTAATAGCGTAATATAACATTCACTGTCTATATTCAGGCTTATATCACGACTATAGAGTGGCCCACCGAAAACAAAACAGGCGTGTTTTATGACAGTAAATCTTAATTTTTCGAAAAACACCGCAACTATTCAATTAATTTACCAGGGAGCATGTGCTACTACTATTTATTTTCTATTCACTTATTTTCAACCTTAAAATTGGGGTGATTTTCATTTTAAATTTATTAAATGGCAAGGGGTATCAAAAGACATACCATTTGAAAGCTCAACGAATTTACTTCACAATAGTGTTCTTATTTTTGGATTCCAAGCGTTACTTCCCACAGAAATGCAACCAAAGTTCTAGAGTAGTAAATGTTGCATATAAACACCACCAGCGTCCATATAATAAAACAGGTTCTATTCAAGATATCGTCGCACATTCAGAATCATTTGTGGAGTGATTATACGGCATTCGTTGATTATACGTTATCGTAAATCATATAAAAAATCGGCTTGGGTTGCATAAATTTTACTCTTTAAACGACCCCACAAAAAGAAATCTAGCGAGGATAAATCTGACAATTTTGCGGGCCATTCAATAGCACCTCCTATTCCAATCCAGTGACCCGGAAACCTTCGATCCAAATACTGTCCAACAACCAGTGCATAATGCGGAGGAGCTCTGTCATCATTATATAATATTGGTTAACATTGAATCAATGTTGTCTTGTAACAATTCCAAGTACTTCTGTCCAGTCAAATTACGGGTAGGAACAAAGGACCAAGGAGACGATCACCGAAAATGCTAGTGTTTCGTGAAATATTCTTCGATTAGAACCTGATCTGACAATTATGGCGATTGACTGTACCATTTACGAAAAAAGTGTATTAGTCGGAAAAACAAACTAAAAAGAAAAGTTGTATTAGTTATTATCTGTTCACTTACAGCCTCACAAAATTGCAAACGGTTGTCAAAGTCGTCTTGATTGAGTTTTGTAGCAAATGAATCTTGTAAATATAAAACATGTGGTGTTGAAAATTCATAGAATCCTAGTTCGAGTAATATCCGATACAATAGAAATTTGCCTTATACTCAATGATTGATGATCAACGATGTTCAGCAATTCCCTTTGTATTTCAGACAGACTCTCGAAAATTTTAAGGCATACTTGCGATTCACGTGGTCATCTGCATGTTGCTGGTTGAACAATTTGGCACTTTTACTGGCATATTCACTATTTCCATTGAAAACGCAGATATTTGAAATCGAATAAACTATTTTAAATGTTCATAGAGAAAATAGAATAAAAACGAAATAATAAGAAACGAATTAAATATAGAACCATTAGAAAAAGAAGCAGAAAGATACAAACAAAAATGGATAGATCATATTGACAGAATGTAGGACACAAGGATCCCAACAACGATAAGAGGCAGACCATGAAAGCGTGGGTGAGACGGAACAGATCAACGACCTAACCCAGTTGGATACGACAATGACGAAATATCCATAGTGTTAAGCAGGGGTTTTTGCCTACTGGGAATATTACTTAAATGTATACTCAACAAATAAATATTTACTAAAATATACGTAGCTCATAACAACATCGGTTACGAATGCGGAAGGGTGACGAAGTTCGCCCGAACGTGGAAGTGTGTCTTGAAATCTTAGGAGTAAACAGGGACAGCGGGGTGTAAAATGCCGATCAGTTAAGTCTACAAGAGACAGTGTTGTTGGTAGTTAGGAGTAAGTTTGCATATCTTTAGCGTAATAACTATTTAATAGCATTTACGAACCTATTAACTGATTGCGATGCGATTATCTTCTAAGTTGAGGCAAGGAGCGAACTTAGCGTTGCCACTTATGTGTTTATAGTAAAAAGAAGAGATGTAAAGGCAATATTAGCTAATATAAGCAGTAGCATCACTGACGATGTTATTATTTATATCCCGTGAAGTATTATATGTATTTACCCAAATGGTTACGTATTATCTACCTATTATATGTGATTTACAAGCGCTGAGTCCTATTGTAGTTATTATAAAAGATTGGCGTGTCTCTGTAAGTAGTTGTTAGAAACAGTAGCATAGTGAATATAAGTAGCTATATGAGTAGATAATGTGTGTGGCATGGTTAATCATTATTTACCTAGCAATCATTCAGGAGGTAGTCAGTTGGTAGAGATGGCATCTAAAATGTGCCTACGTCGAATAATTATTATTATTATTAATGCAACATCAATGCTGGGATGGTATCGGTTGACTTTTACGTGGGGGAGTGAACACTAATTATACTC
>JABXWE010103852.1:0-27755 GCA_014611495.1 Limonius californicus | reverse complement strand
CTGGCTGAGGTCGGCGAGATTTTTCTAGCGGGGAAAAATCTGAAAATGCGCCTTCTGTCGGATAAGAAGTAAAGCCGTAGGTCCCGTGCCACTACGATATGTGACACGTTCAAAATCACTACTGGGGTTGGAATTACCCCAGATAGGCAATATTCTTAGTTAGGGTGTACAATGGGCCAAATGTGGCCTAAGTGCTTTAGAGATGCTTGGAAAACCGCGTCCTAGATCTCGCTCTTTCAAAGCAAGCAAGCAAGCAAGCAACCAAGCTACATACAGTTGGTAAACAGTCCAGATCGGGAGAGTTCAGAAAGAACAGAAAAAGCACAAGATAAACATCGAAAACATTGTTTCGTGCCAGTGCAGTAAACCTCAAGATTTTCTTCTTTTTCTTCAGATTCAGATCCTAAATCGTCGTCTTCACAGTTTCCTTCTGCTTTGTTCAGCTTGTCTAGTTTTTTTTTCATCTTCCGTTTTTTCAACTGTTATAAAACTGTTGTACTGATCTGCGAACTGTTTCAGCTCTATCAATAACCGACTTCTTTCTACTTTACAAAGTTTGGAAACACAGGAAAGGACTCTCGTAGGAAAACGATTACGCTCTACACAATGTCAGTAAATTTCTTTGGATCTAACCAAAAACAAGCTTGTAAAATTTCTTCGTTTAGGCATAATCTTTCTTCAATACTCGTCCTTGCACATCTAACATATCGAAAAAGACAACTTATACTTTTGAGCAGTTGAGATTCCATGAGCTTCGTCTATTGAATTTTCACCAGGCGTTACTTTTTCCTTTGAAATTCCTTGTTTTCTTGAATTCCAACTCTATTTCCACATCAATCTCGTTATCTTATAATCTGCTATTAACTGTAATTGCGTAATTTTTAGCTTTCGAGTACAAGACATCGAAGTGTTTGTCATTTCTTTTTTCACTAACTTGTTTAAGCAGAGTCTGTAGAAACTTCCAAGTAATAGCATAAGGAAGAAGAATAATAACCTCTGAAGAGTTTTCTGCTGAACCGAAACTAGGGCTTTGGTCATTGTTTTGAGTTCAGCTAATTCTTCAATTTTATTCGAAAGAAGAAAATAGGTAAATATTAATTTTCAAATGATTGCAACTGTCCAATTAATTCTACCGTTTTTATTATCTTCTTCTTCTGTGTATTGGCAAATGACCTATTAATTACCCATAATTAGCAGGTTCTGTAAGCCCTCTTTGCACATATACAGATCAGGAAACTAACATAATCCGTGGAACAGAGAAGAGAAATTCCTCCACTACATAGTTTACGATTGTTAAAGATGTTTGTATAACAACCGGGACCGAAGGCATATAGTATTTATACAACTGTTTAACATTAACTGTACACGCGATTGCGACATAATTACAAATTTAAAATCAACCCTAGTAAAGACAGAGCCTAATTTTTAACTTATAAGTTTTTTTTATTTTTTAGGGGGTCCCTTTGGGGGCCCCCTGAGCCGGGGGCCCTCGGCGATCGCCGACCAGCCGACCTGGCCAGTCCGGGCCTGTTCCGGCGGTATTGACCTATAATGGAGTACAAAATAAAATATCTTTTGTAATACCATCTCCAGTATTGTATGTTGCAAATGCTATAAATTGGGGACAGAAATATCCGTGGATTCGTGCATCTGTAATATCTTCGGCCATGTCACTTTTTCTTCTTCGGATAGTATGATTAGAGAGGAGTATTGCTTTCAGCTTGTCAGCCTCTTTTCACCAACCATTATTTGCACCATTTCAACAGCTGCTGATAAAATCAGATCTTCAGCAATTGTATCTTAGTTTTTGGAGTGCGAAATGCAACTCGATAACTTGATACTAGTGCTTTTTCATTAGTAGTAGTTGCTGATGTAAAAGTGGCTTGCTCCTTGTGGAGGGAGTTTAACTTTCTTTCAAAGAATACCATAGGTTTTTTTTTCTGTCTAGATGTTTGGTATTTAAATGTCGAAATAACGGTAAAACCCTATCTGAGATATTAATCGCTTTGCAATGTATTTTCTTTGTATTCTTGTCACTGCCAGACGAAGAAAATCCTAATGTATTTTTAAAAATGTATCTATCTTTAACAAAACTAATATAGGCTGCACTTAACGTTAAATATGTGTTATCGATTTATTACACTTAACACAGTCAGCAGTACAGCACACAATTTTCAGATGATAAATAATCTCATCGCGGTCCGCTGTTTATATAAATCAAAATAAATTTTCCAGAATATTCCAGTGCCATCTAGCACCCTCCCAAATATGGTGGGTATTTCCGAAAACACGGAGAACAAATAAATAAATAGCACTACTTGTTAATACATGGCGTCAGTTGGTCGTTTAGCCGCTGATTCTGAATGAAGTTGAGTACTATAAGAGGGCGGTCGCGACGAAGACTTTGGCCTAAAGGGGTTCGCGCTTTAATAATTAGGGAACCACTGTTCTAATGCGATCCTGGTGAGATCGTAGCTATAATTGTATGTACAAGCTTAAATACAAATCTATACAGCCTCTTATGGTGAGAGTGTAGGTACTATAGGCTCCTAGAACAATGCAAACCTTATTACGAGAGTTGACCGTAAAACATTGCCAAATGTAAACGCCTGAAAGGCAGTGTAAGTTTGCTTAAATGAAGTAGATCCAGCCGTTCTTAAAACTTTGGACAGTTGTTTTAATTAAAATTAATTTTACGAGATAATTACCAGGGTGGTTCATCATTTATTGTCTCTGATGTAGAAGTAAATGATTGAAACATTTGAAACAATTTTATTTCTCGATATAATCCCCTAAAAGGTTAACACATTAAGTATAACGATGACGCAGAGCTTGAATGCCTATAGAAAAAAAAAACTCTTTGTCCTACACTGCAATCAATCGCAGCAGCCATCACCTCTTCAAGGTCCGAAAAATGATTTCCTGGAAGATGTTCTTTCAATTTGAGAACAAGTGGTAGTCACTGGGGGCCAGATCTGGTGAATATGGAGGTTGTTCTAAAATTTCAAATCCAGCATTGTAGATTGCAGCTATAGAAACACAGCTCTTGTGAGCGGGAGCGTTGTCTTAATGGAACAGAACACCGCGTTTCAATTTTGCACGCCTTTCTCGCTTCATAGCTTCACGAACTTTTGACATGCGTTTTGCGTAAGAGTCTCCCGTTATTGTGTATAGACAACAAGAAGAACTCCCTTAGAATCCCAAAACACTGTTGCCATTATCTTCCCAGCCGATGAAATCACACGGAACTTTAGTGGAGGCAGGGAACCACGATGCCGCCATTCCATACTCTGCCGTTTTAACTTTGGATCAAAGTGATGAACCCAGCTTTCATCTGCATCTTCATCTACATCTACATCTTTCCAAAAATCCATCCAATTCCGTGTCCATTAATCTCAAATTGCTCACAGCAAGGAGAAACCTGGCCCGCTTCTGATCAGGTAGCAACATTTTTGGAATCCATCATATGCAGACTTTCTTCAGACCCAATTCCTCATGCAGCATTTCCTCAACGCTTCCAACGGAAACTCCACATGTCTCAGCAATATATTTGACCGTAATTCTCTGATCATTCAGTACTATATAATGAACCAAATCAATATTTTCTTGAGCGGCAACAGCTTTTGGTGGTCCAACACTTGGTGCATGTTGGCACGACTTCCTTCCTAATTTGAAATCCCGGTACCAATTCTTAATTATTTGATATGACGGGGTAGAATCACCCAACACTCCGGACATGTCATTATAAATTTCCTGCAGTAATAAACCCTTCTTAAAACGCTATTTCATCACAGCCCTTGTCTCGAATATTTCCATTTCAACAAAATCACCAGTACCAGTACCAGTTATATTAAATGTATAACTTTTATAAACAAGAAGATAGGCACCTGCAACTTGGCATATAATAATGTCAATAACTTACAATTCTAGGAAAAAATTATTCTTTTGTCGGTCAATGTCTTCTATGTCAGGGACAATAATTGATGAACCATACTCAGACTTTGTTTGCCAAAAGTATGTGTAATGGAGTATCAGAAATTGATTTAGTTTAATTGCCTTTTAACAGCGCAATAGAGAAATTGTGAAATGTAAATCAGTACAAGGCTCTGCTCGTTTCCGAAAAACAGGTCTTGATGAACATTGTAATTTACCATTTTAATCAAAGCAAAAAATGGGTTTTTTCTTAAAATACTTTCGTTTTTCAAAAGCAACTTATTTCTGTATTAATTAAATTTAATATGTAATATATTAAAACTACTAAGCAGAAACTATTAAATTTCTTGTATTTGTATATGTGATATTTATTTGGTAGTTTAAGAAACGCTGAGAAAGGATGTCCAGCTAACTCGTAGTAGAAGTTATCAGAGATAAGCGATTTGTACAACAAAAAGCGCATTACATTATGATTAACACGTAAATGGGAAATTCACTATGTAGCAGATCGAAATAGAGAAGTTCGACTGTATTATTGTCAAACATATGGAAATTTAAGCAACGTGCTTACCGAATCTTCCGTTTATAGGAACTACAACAGTAGACTAACACCCCATCTTAATAATAATAAATTAATAAGAAATAATATAAAATATTTAAACAATTATTGCATAAAATCTTTATTATTCTTATTCACAATTCTCTCTATATGTATAATATTAAAATTTTTTCATAACTTACAAACGATACACTTTCACATTATTTTCGATACGTATCAATTTGTTCTTACAAACCAAGCCTGCATACAGGACAATCGCCAATGGCATTTCATTAGTTCAAAGGCCAGTTTTACTATTTACCTCTGAATAGGATAATTTCCTGCAAGAAATTACCAAAAAATCATAAAACAATTTTAATTTACTCGCTTTTAAATGCATAAAAGCTTTGACACGATTATCCTGTACAACTTTCTCCCAAAAATTGTACTCACTGTCAGTATAAAAGATTATAATATTCTTAAAAACTCACAACAATACTAAAATCATAGACACAAAACAATATAATGAATTTTGAGATTTAATTTACAAACTATTTAAATTTCTTAGCGATACTTTTTACAGTATGTAAATGTCACGGCAGTGCTGTGTTTAAAAAGGTACTGTGAATCATTGGTACAATATTCCTCACCCGTTCAATTTCAAGAATCGAGGCTCGGTCTATGTGTGTCTTTTTGTGAGTTTTAAGAGCCGAACTCTGTCTAAAAGCCTGTCCACAGGTGTCGCAAATGTAAGGCTTCTCCCCAGTGTGAATACGTAAATGTGAACTGAGATCATTGGACTGCGAGAATGCTTTTGTACAGAATTTACATACGTATGGTTTCTCCCCCGTATGCGTGCGTTTGTGCCGAGCAAGTATTCCTGACCGTGAAAACTTCATTTTGCACACTTCACATTCGTAGGGTTTCTCTCCCGAATGGATGCGTTTGTGTTTTGTCAAAGAGCTTGATGTTGTAAACCCATGGTTGCAAATTTGACAAACAAATGGTCTTGCCCCTATAAAAAAATAACATTCTACATAAACAATTTAAAAACAACAGGATTAAAAAATCGGCAAAGGCAATTAAGAGTAAAAATCTAATTTGTTATTAAATATCAGAAGAAACTGAAAGTAAGGAAATGCTGAAGGAAATTAATTAGGTAATGCTAATAAATAAAATTAATGAATACCAGGAAAAAGATTCAATAAATAATAAACTTAATAAAGTTTTCAAGAAGAAAAGTTACCAACAGAAAACATAACTGAATTAAAATAAGAAGAGGTTGAATAATACCTTAAAAACTTCAATGATAAACACAGCTGAGGCAAAACCTAAATGCAATTATAATAAAAATCAGAAACTATCCGAAATTACCCAGACCCTAACAAGAACAAAAGAGCTAAAAGCAAAAACTGGTCACAAAAAAGAATAGAACAAATTAAATAAATTAACGTAAAATAAGGAAAGTAAAGAAGGAAAAAGTTGAAGAAATATTCAAAAAATCTAATTCACAGGAATGAAGAAAACTGCTAAAAACAGGCAGTGACTGCATTGAATTACGGACACATTAAGACTTTCATAGGCCCTCAGCACTTAAAGATTTTGCCGCCCCTATATACAACATGGTGATAAACTTCCGCACAAAATTCATAATATTGTTATTTAATGTTTCCCGTTTCTGCGCTATGACGTCATCGTTAATTTTTTACATGGCAACCCCATTTTTCCCCCATATTTTAATAGACCTCCTCACCAGTTAAATACTAATATAAAAAAATTAGAAACCCACATACTATTTTGAGAAAAATACATGTGAAGTTCAAAAAATTCTGTATATATTTTTAATGTAAATAAGAACATTATCAAAAAATTATCAAACAGAAATATTCAAATTGTCAACCATTAACCAGTTGGCATTAGACCAGCACGTGTCTAAGCAGTTTGTATTGCACAATCAATAATTTCTGGGCTGATACTTTCCAGTTCTAAACGAATCCAACGCCTTATATCATCTAAATTGTTCGGCCTACTAATGTAAACTCGCGATTTAACATGATCCCATACAAAGAAATCTAACGGTTTTAAGTCAGATGATCACAAAGACTACTTAAACGGTCCTCGCCGCCTTAACCATCTATCTGGGATCATATCATCAAGAAACTGCCGAACATGTACCCCAAACTGGAGAAGAGCTACATCTTGTTGAAACAAAATGCCTAGGTGGGGCATATCAGGATCTTCATTGTTTGGAAAAAGATTTACTAGAGCTGAAACTAACTCAAAAAGCAGAAAATATAAATTTAAATAGATGTGGTGCGATATTTTCATTAAAAATAAATTCTGATTTTTTTAACTGTGTTTTTCTCAAAAATATTGTTATGTGGGGTACTAATTTTTTATATCGCCATTTAACTGGGGAGGAAGTATACCGAAATAACGGAAAAAATGGGATAGCAATTTAAAAAAATTTATGATGATGTCATAATGCATAAACAAAATCAGACAGAAAAAATTTATGTTAAGGTGTCCTTTTAAAAAAGAAATTTGACGTGTTTTAGGGTTTTCCTAGAAAACATTAAATAACAAAGTTATGAATATTATGTGGAACTTTATCACCATATCAAATTCAAAATATAATCAATAATGAACCATGAAATATTAAGAAAATTTTATTTTTCCGAATGAAAAAACTTACAGTAAGATGGATAGTAATGTTTATTTTTGAATATTTGAAAAGTTTTCTCCTACTTTTACTAATTGTAAAATATTTGATCAGATCCTTCCAACAAATCTTACACAACACATCTGCTGGTATACTAAACTACTCAAAAATAATAAGGATATTGTAGTGTAAGACACCTAAAGGCAACACCAATTGCATTTATAATAAAAAAACTACCAAAACAACAAAATGTAACGTCTTTTTAGTAATGAACATGAAAATTGCAACAAAGGTACGTTTAAAGAAGAAATTTAACAATATTAAAATGGAAATCGTTACTGTCTTCTTTCACTTAACTTAAATTTATTAAATTCTAACAACGCGTGGCACCTCCTCTGGCAGTAATAACTGCTCTGCACCTTCCTGGCATATTCTCAATGTAATTATCAATATGTTCTTGTGGAATTTGATGCCACAGTACCGGAAATACATCCCTCTGCTGTTGCACAGAAATAGGCCTTGGATTATGATGATCCAGTTGTCTCCGCAAAAGATCCCATGCATGCTCAATCGGGTTGAGGTCTGGGGATGGCGGAGGAAGAGCAAGATGGTTTATCTCCTCATCTCGAAGCGTCTCTAAAACAACCTGAGCACGATGCGGCCTTGCGTTGTCGTCAAGAAAAACAAAATACTCCCGTCCAACAGCGAAAGTTGAGAACATGGCCCATAATGATCTTTTGGGCATACTATTGGCCTGTGAGTGTACCATTAAAGATTTGGAGGTCAGTATGCCACCCTAAAGAAATTCCAGCACATACCATAAGACCACCACCACCAAAAGCAACGACTGGTTGGGTATACTGAGGTAAGGTACGATGTCTGGCACTACGATATACTCCTTGATGCCGGCTATCATTGCTGAGACAATATCTGGCCTCGTCCGAAAACAGTATATCATCCTACAGTGTCGCTACTTGAAGCCTACCATTCCATCCGGTATCTTCGTTAAGCCACAGTTCTTGCTGGTCATCTCAGGGAGCGGTATGACTAAGTCGTACCTCAGATAATCGATTTCTCGCAGTTTGGTCAGAGACTCGATTTCCTGTGGCATTCTGGAGCACTTGCTATAGATGTCGAGTAGGTGAAAAGGGGTGTATTCATGCATTAATTACCAGAAGTCGATCCTCATGAGGTGTTGTGATGCAAAATTTCCACTTCCAGGCCTTCTTGAAGTCGCATGTTTCTCTAGGCGCGACAGGGCACGTGTAATTACGCTCCGCGTAGTTCCTAACGTATCAGCAATATCGAACTGACGATATCCTCTTCGGTGCATAGCAACGGCTAAATTTCGTTGTTCTGTTGTTAAATGGTTTCTCTGCATTGTTGTTTATTATTAAGAACACAAATGTAACCCACGATTAAAAAAACAAAGAACAAAAAAGATCTTAAGAAAACAGGAAAGATTATTCAACCAAACACATAAACTCGACTTGACATTAATACGGTTAAACAATTGCAACTGGATTCGATTGTTTTTTTTTTTTGTTTTTTAACATCAAACATTGCCGCTTGCTCTAATTATCAATAATACACGACCATTAGCCGTCAAATACAAACATATATGCTTTATATTATAATATCCCTATTCATTTTTGAGTAGTTTAGATAAGGCATCCAGTTTGTCTATAGTTGTTCTGTTGGAATTTTTAATCCTTCAACTACGAGAGAATGAATGCTCAGCTAAGCAGTTTGTGATCATTAATGTTATAAATGTTCGAAAGCAAATGTCTACATTTGAAAAGGCACATTCAATATTGTTTTCTACAACTATTTTATTAAGTTCAGCAAGACTGAATTTTGTTTTTACATTTTTTGTTGCACTGAACTTATAATCACATTTTGTGGAACCTGGTTCAAATGCACCATTTACAGTTTTACACCATAAGGTCCATGGTAAATCCGGCAATGGAAGACCATTGGAATAAAATAAAAAGGAACATACTAACAACCGCAGAAATATGTGTGGGAAGAGAGAATAAGGGGAAAAATAAAGAATGGTATGATGAAACATGCAAGGAAGCTACTGAGATGAACAAAAAATGGAGGAAATGGTTACAATCAAAGAAAGAAGAGGACAAAGAAGCATATAAAGAGGCAAACACTGCAGCAAGAAACATCTGCAAACAAAAGAAAAGAACATGGTATGAAAATAAAGTAGAAAACATCCAAACAGAATACAAAAATAAAAACACGAGACAATTTTACCAACAAATAAAACGAGAAAAGAAAAATTTTGACATAAGTGCAAGAGGTTTTAAAGACCCAGAAGGAAAGACAAGATATGAAGCTAAAGAACGTCAAAATATATGGAAAAGCTACTACAAACAACTATTCAGGAATGAAAATCAAAGAAATATAATACCTCCAGTAGATATAAACATAAGTCAAACAACAATTCATGAACCAGATCTAGAAGAAACAAAAGAAGTGATAATGAAAATAAAAAATAATAAAGCACCAGGATGTGACGACGTTATAATAGAACATCTTAAGTATGGAGGCGAGATACTACATAAAAAAATTCACGAACTAATATGCACGATGTGAAAAGAGGAGAGTATGCCAGAAGAATGGAGAAAAGGGTTAATATTTACAATTTATAAGGAGGGAGATATCGAAGACTGTACAAACTACAAAGGAATAATGTTGCTGAATGTAAAGTACAAAGTTCTGTCGAAAATAATCAAAAATAGATTACAAGAATATTCGGAGAAAATAATTGGAGATTACCAACAAGGGTTCAGGCCTGGAAGATCAACAACAGATGCCATCCATACAATGAATCAAATATTAGAAAAAGCAAATGAATATAATATAACACTTCATATCTTGTTTATTGATTGTAAGCAAGCTTTTGATAAGGTGATAAGGGCTAGCATAAGAGAAGAAATGTTATGCAGAGGGATACCAAGAAAATTAGTAAATCTAGTTGAATGACTCTAAAAGGCGCAATGGCAGCAGTAAAACTAAGAAACGAAACGACTGACAGTTTCAAGGTGAAGAAAGGGGTCAGACAAGGAGACATGTTATCAGCAATATTATTCAACCTAGTCCTAGAAAGCACAATCAGAAAAACAGATGTAAACGGAACAATAAATAATAAAAACGTACAAGTTGTTGCTTATGCAGATGATGTGACGATTATAAGTACAACAAAAAAAGGACTAGAAGGAGCTTTAGTAAGATTGGAAGAAGAAACAGCAAAAATAGGTTTAAAAATCAGTGAACAGAAAACAAAATATTTAAAGTACAGTAACAGTGTGAATGTAAATGAGGAAACATTAAAGATTAAAAGCTATAATTTCGAAGCTGTTCAAACATTTAATTACTTAGGTACAACAATTTACAATTAAAATAACAGCGGTAGTGAAAAAACTAAACATAAAATACAAGTGGGATATAAAGCGTATTACGCAAATTAAAATTTGTTAAACACTAAACACTTAAGCAGTAATGCAAAAATACAGATATATAAAACAATAATTAGACCGGCAGTAGTGTATGCAACAGAAACATGGACGCTAACGAAGAAAGAAGAAGATCTCCGAATATTTGAGAGGAAGATATTACGAAGAGTATTGGGACCAATAAAGAATGACCAAAATGAATACAGACCGAGAATGAATTTTGAACTAGTGAATCAAATGAAAGGCGAAGATATTGTTACATACATTAAATCGCAAAGGATAAAATGGCTAGGTCATGTAATGAAAGCAGATAAAGAAAGAGCGATAAGAACAGTAACAGAATGGATGGCCACAGAGAGCAGGAAAAGAGGAAGACCCAGAACGAGATGGCTGGAGAATGTAAAAGAAGACCTAGTTAACCTTGGAGTAAAGAATTGGAAAGAAAAATGCTTGAAAAGAAAGGAATGGTTGAAAATTTCTGAAAATGCCAGGACCAACAGAAAATTGTAAAATAGAAATGGGAACTAATCCATCCCAAGAAAAGGATTTAGAAAGCTTATTTTAAGCAGCCATAACTGTTTGCGGTTACAGAGCTTGATATAATATATAAATCCGGCAATGGAATCGATGCCCTAAGCACATGCTTACTTTGCTTAATAGTTAATCCAGTCCTGCTTATAATGAAAAGCCAATGTAGAAGAAAAAGGAAAAGATAGAAAGGATAGGCCAAAGGGGAAGAAAATAAAAATATTACCAGGTGATTTATTATTTTGTATCTTGATACAAAATAATAAATCGCCTGGCTAGACCAAGAAACCTACGAGTATTTAAAGAATCCAAACCATATAACTTATATTCTAATTTGAATGCAGAAATAATTCCACTATGCAAAAAAGTCTAGAAACACCTAATTGATAGATAGCTATAGACCTCTTTTTCGCCATACCCCTGAGACACTTTTTTACCCATTCCTAAAGTTGTTGGTGTATAGTTCAAGTATACATAAATACATTTAAAATAAATTAAATCCAAAGTAATGTTTATAGAATCACAATATTATTGGTACTATCTATAACGAGCACAGCTGCAACATTTCATTGTTGAATAAAATAGACCAGGTGGTAAAGTCATTTCAAAAATTTAATATTATAGCAAAAATTTGTCTGTACAGTAGTTGTAAAACAATTGCAAATTCGTAGGGTCTGCATCATGAGTGACTGTTACTTTGCTACTCAGTAGAGAGTACTAGAAGCAGAAAACACTACATGTTCATTCCCGAAAGAAATGTTTTTCTGTAGCTCGTATCATCATAAAATATATATCAAATTTGACATACCTCCTAAGATGTCTAGGCCTACCCCTGGGGGTACCCTCGGTTGAATACCACTGCTATAGATTAATAAGCCTAGTTTTAAGTATTTACATGGTGTCTCTTTAGTGACTTCAAAAAGGTTAACAACCACCTACTTAAAAAGAAGACCAGCAATAACAATCTTCCGACTATATGATGGGATAGGAGATTGTGGAAAGAGCAGGAACAAACCAGCAGGATGCAACTAATAATGGCAGAAGATGGAAGCCTGACAGGGAGGCCTTTGCCCATAATTGGGATGTATAGGCTGATAATAAATTCACCTGTATGCTTTCGAAGATGTGCACAAAGTTCACCTTTGCTGGCAAAGCCATTTCCACAAGTGCTACAAAGGTGTGCCTTAATTCCGCTGTGTCTTATCGTATGTTGGCGGAGATTTCCTAGCTGATTAAAACCTTTACCACATATCGAACATAGAAATGGTTTTTCTCCATTGTGTGTTCGCATGTGATCTTTTAAATTTGACACTTGATTGAAACCTGCAACAATAAGAGATGTGTTAGTAGCAAAACAGTGCTCCTACATATATTATATTAACCTTTATTACAGATGTTGCAAACATGTGGTTTAATTCCCGAATGCGCATTCATGTGATTAACAAGTTGTTCAGCACGTGCAAACCCTTTATTACATAGGTCACAAACATGTGGTTTAATGGCCGCATGTATCTTTAAGTGTCTAGTTAAATGAGCTACTTTATTAAACTTTTTATTACATTGGGTGCATTTCATGGAACCCGGTCCAGTTCTGTGCCTCGGTTCGTGCACCACCATATGAGTATTAAATTCGTCTTTATTAGAAAACAATCTATCACACAGCATACACTTTAACTCTGCTATAACTTCTTCTGATTTCACTTCTATCAAGTTGTCAGCAATAATTTCTTCTCCCAATATGGTTTCAAATGGAGAAATCTGATCTTCTATTTTAATGTCATGCACTGCTTGGTGACGAAGCAGGACATCGTTTCTTGCAAAGGTTTTATTGCACACGTCGCAAGCAAACTGTTTCTGCACTGCATGAATCTTTTTATGCCGATTTAAGTGACTAACCCGGTTGAAAATCTTATGGCATACGTCGCATGCTATTGATTCAATTTTTGTTTTAACATCTAGTACTTCTGTATCAGATTCTGGATCACTTGCATCAAAACTATTATCAAAATCATTTTCTATTGCTTGAATTTCTTGCAAATGAACATGCTTTTGCTCTTCACTATCAATACCAATCTCCGGTTTAATAATAACATCAATTGAATATGGGTCTAGGGTGTTTAGAGCTTCAACGGCCAGGCGTTGCTCCTCCGCTATGCTATATGTTTTGTTCAAAGGAGATTTTCCCAATTGCTGTCGCAAAGCAGCATCGGATCCCTCACACCGCTGCTTAAATAAATACATATCAACTGCTTTTTCCGCACAGGGCAGGCATATTTGTTCCGGTAGGCCATCTCCTAGAGTTATCTGTTGAATTAAATTTAGTTTTGATTTTAAAACCCAAGCAAAGATATTGTTTATTTACCTGTACAGAGGCATACGCCATAATCATTTCTGCTAAGTGAATTGTCAAGCCACTGCTTTCGTCCGATACAAAAACCGACTGGAATTCGCCTTCTTCTGTTAAACAAGCGCGACATACATTTGATAATATGCTTTCTTCCATTTTTCAAAAAACCCACGGTTTTCAAACTTTTGACCAGCAATGGAAATTGTCCTGCAACCCACCTTTTGAGAAGAGTTAGCCAATCACCTCGGAACAGAAATATTTTAAGGTGTTGGAAGTATTCGCATTTTTTTATAATTATTAATAGCCAACAATAATTACGAACAGCTAAAACATGATTGTAAAGACAAACACATTGAAAATTCCATCTGTAACGTTTATTGATTACGGATGTGGCTATATGATTGGCCACGGGGACCCAAACAAATCACAGATAGTGGCTGAAATCTTCACGGTAAGTTCCAATCAAAGTCTTAAAAAACCATGATTTCTGATGAAAAACACAAAAACCGTAATTTCATTTAAAACACTGAAGAGCAGCCCACGCTATTGCAGGTTCTTTGTGCGCCCCGCGGTGGTCCGTTTTGATCGACAAAAAATAAACAGTGTTGAATCATAGAGTAATTTATTTTTGAATGTAAGAAATATTAAAATGAACCTAAATAACGGAAAATAAATAATTTATTACCAATACGTTTAACTATAAAAAGGATAATTAAAAATAATTTTTTATGCGGCACGAACCGAGTATTTGATTTTCTATTTAGCCCGGGGCGAAAAGGTTGCTCGTCACTGATTTAAAGTAATGATTAATCAATCAACCACTACTTTATAATTAATGATTGTTATTTTCGATAACAACATATTTTGAATTATTATACAGTGTGTCCTGAAAATCTCTTACCTATTATTAGCTTTCCTTATTGATTCCCAAATTTACCAAAAAAAGTCACTTTTTATAAAAAGTTCTGCTTTCTAAGGCGATCATATTGAAATAATAAAATTCAGTAGTTTGTAGAGGGCGACCAAGAATGTAAACGGATATACCTACCTTGTTTTTTCCTTTGGGAATTTACCAAAAATACGTCGACAAACAAGAGGCATGAAAAATCAAATTAAGTATATATTTCAAAACATTAATCTAATTACATTTAAAAATATTAGTTGTTCCTTCTCTTTAAAACATGTATAACTGTGCTAAAATTTTCTGTAAAGGAAAATAAGATCAACACCTACGTACAAGAAGAAGAAAAAAGTATAAAGTACCTACATAATTAACTTTTATTATATCTTTTCTAATTTAATTTATTAGTTGATAATTAAATTATAATTATTTTTGTATGCGTGTTTATTATATTAATAGAGTTTCTGCACAACGGTTAGTTATAAATAAAGTAGCTATCGTCCAGTACCTTGCTTCAAACGTAGTGTTTTGCAATACTCTATAATTGGGAAATGGCAGCGAACATAGATGGCGCAGATAAATTTACAAATAACCGGCGTAAACGGGATAAAGTTTATTAGTGGATTAGTGTGTTTATAAGACGAATATTATTATTTTTCTATTTAAATTGTAAAAGTGTACATAACGTGGCAGTGGCATAGCTGGCGCGTCCTGTGATACCTTCTTAAACTTAAGTTATACTGAAATCTTTCATGTCGAACTGTTTTTTTTTCAGAACTCTCTTTTGAAACTGGAGAAACTATATTGCAATTTTAGCTGTTGTTTTGCTCCCCGTGATACCCCGTGAGCTCTCATCACGAACCGAGTGTAGATGACATGCTTGCTACTCCTATGTAGAGTTACAGTATAGCTAATCTTGCTTGCTCGCTTGCTTTGAAAGAGCGAGATCTAAGACGCGGTTTTCCAAGCATCTCTAAACACTTAGGCCACATTTGGCCCATTGTACACCCTAACTAAGAATTTTGCCTATCTGGGATAATTCCAAGTCTAGTAGTGATTTTTAACGTGTCACACATCGCAGTGGCACGGGACCTACGGCTTTACTTCTTATCCGACAGAAAGCGCATTTTCAGATTTTTCCCCGCTAGAAAAATCTCGCCGACCTCAGCCAGCTTCGATCGCGCGTCCCTCGGATCTAAAGGCAAACGCGCTAACCACTAGACCACCGAGGCCGACATAGCTAATCTTAATAGAAATTGGAAAGAATTAAAACGTAAATAGATTAAATAGAAAATGTTCTATTGGAAGGAAAGGGTAAACACGATTGATAGTTGATAAAAACCTATAAAACAAAAACACCTTGAATAAAATAAACAGCTGCCATATTCACAATCTCAACTCATGCAAAATATATCTTTTGAATAGTAAGGCGATATAACGATTTTAGTTAAACTCACTAACAACAATATTTTTTTAAAAACTCTGTTTCTGTTCAAGCTGATTCATGAAAAATTTTATTTTGCGTTTTTTACTGCAACATGTTATGTAACAATGCATATTTGAATATAATAGCAAATGGTTTTATGTATAAAACATATTTGTAAATGGATAATTAACAATAAAACAATAACCATTACAACGAAATAGTTGCAATGCATTAAATTATCTGATTAATTATTATGATTTGATTATTAATACCCTATATCAAATAAAAGCTAATATAACAAACCTTGGGAAGGCGTACAGGGATGGAATATTTGAACGCTGGGGATGATGATAATGATAACAAAAGTGGAAATTCTAAACTTATACAGCGTTCCCTTTAAGAAAACTAAATATTTTGCTAACAGAGATCACCCTAACCCTACATAGCAACTATGTTGAGTTGTGTTTTGACTGACAGGGTTCTGATAAATAACAATCATTCAATATTTTCAGAAAATTAGATCAACTTATATTCATTTACAGCAACAAGTTCCTTTAAAATATTGTTAAACAACTGAATAACACAAAAACTATTAGGTTTAGACTCCCATAATTTAATATTATTTTAATCCTCCGTGGATAAAGGATTGAAAAATGTAGAAATATACACGGTATTCCATTCCATGCGTGCAAAAATAGTTATAAATATTATTATTTTTTCAGAAGTTTAGAAGTTAGCTTGCTATAGAACATTGGTGTTTTTGAAATAATTATGATTTATTTTAGAGTTGCCTGAATACAGCAGTATGTGAATAAACACTAATCTTTAGTTAATTATAATTACAAAATAAGCAGAAAATAAGCATATAACTAAATTATAAGCATACACATAAGACGTTTTCTTTCACTGTACTAGCAATCTTAATAGCTAGAAGCTAATACCTACTACCGTTTTGCCAGTGCGCACATCGAGTCACCGGCAAAGCTAAGTTAGGGCAACTATACTAAAAATACAGTGTGATTGTAAATAATTGAGGCTAGTTTGAATTTACCGCCATAAGAAATTATTGTCATGTTGGTAGCAAATACATAAATCCTGTCAGCTGATTATTTCTCAGCAGTGACGTCTCAAATAGGGATAACTAAGATATATATTAATTATTAATAACGATTTTAATCAATAGTTTTATCTTTTTAATTAAAACAATTAATACACAATGAACTTAGAATTTCGTCTTAACAATAAGTGAAAATATTCAAAATTAATTTAACAATATGTTACAACAATTGTTCAAAATGTCCAGCAGAAATCATAAATACGGCGACCATGAAATATTTATTTAGAAAAAGCCCCGCCCCTATATTGTTATAGCCACAACCAACATGTGAAATACACTAAAATTTGTGGCGATAAAGTGGTAAGAGGGCTAGGTTCGGAATGCGAAGTCCTCGGTTCGAACCTTGGCATAGGCAGAAATTTTTCTGTAATTCCTAAGGTCGTTTATCGAGCTCGGTAATTCATTCGACGTTGGGTTACAATTAACGGCGCTTCTAACCACTGGCTGACCAGTAGAACGCCACACACAACATCATACACACAATTAACAAAAATAGTAAAAATGGATAGAGCGAATGTAGTTGAGGGGAGCGGGAGGAGCGTGATGCAAGTCCAAATGGGACCCATCACCTTCAATTAATTCCGAATATATGAATGGCAACCTCGACACCGTAAGGTAAAAGAGGAATTTTATAAAGAAGAAAGAAAAATAGATTTATTTATCCATATTTCATAGATGCGAAAGTTAATGGTGTTGGAAAATATTCAGTTTTTGACTTATTAACAAGAATTGAATTAAAATATAATTTACGGCTTCAAATAGAAGAAATAGGTTTACTTGTAATAATCATAATAATGGCAAGGCTCTACACTCCATGAAGGGGTTTGGCCTGCAAGGCGGAAGGTCAGACCTCCCCTATTCTTGCTCTCACACCCGGTTGTCGCGTGCGGAATTAATGACACGTTATGCTGTGGTGAGCATCACACACAATTCATATATTGTCCAAAAAAAGGTATCAATTGTACCCATGAACAGGTGGTATATGATTTCTTCGAGTGCTTTATCTCTTACGAGACGTGGCGATCTTCTCTCCTATGCCTGTGTTGCGCGTTTAGAGTGCCACAGACATAAAGGACCTACAGTTTAACGTGGGCTCCAATCCACTGGAAGTGTAAACACTTCTACTCCAGAGCAGATTTACTAGGCAGAATACATCGCTGGTTTGTTATTGCCTTGCGAGGGAGAACGGCCGTTAAAAAGCCGATGTTCCGGTACTGGGAATTGAACCAAGGACCTTCGGCGTAGAAGTCTAACGCGCTAACCTCTAGCCCACGGCCGCGTATATGTTTTACTGGCTCTTAATCGAGTAATAAAGTTGTTATAAACTGCTTTTAACAGAATGCACAATATACATCCAAAACGAGCGTTTTTTTTTAATAATTACAGTACCTACTAGTAGCGGTGAGGTTTCAACAAGGAGGGGTTCATTTTAATTTTAAAAGCAAAAATATGTTATTATAGGAAAACATTCACTTGAAATTAATGTAAAGTTCTTTAAAACACGTTAAAAGTTTATAAAATCCATTCTTGTAAATTGTTTTCAAACATAAATATAAGATAATCATCTAATTACTTAATAAAAAAACAGATTTTGCTCGATTTTTCATCGAAATAAATTTTTCCGCGCCTTTTTCTTCAGAATTATCAATTTCGTTAACTAAACTCCTGCTAAGAGACATTGTAGCCAAAGTATTCAAGCGATCGTTAAGCATGGTGTTTCGTAAAAAGCTTTTTACACGCTTTAATATGGAAAAGCAACGTTCAGTTTTGGCGGTTGTCGTAGGTGTTGTTACAATAATATTTAGAAATCTCAGTGTTTCCATAAAAAATTCTTCAAGATTATTTTTTAATAAAAATGTTAAAATACTCATAGCACCAGATATTTCTTTAAAGTCGGATCTTGTGTATATAACTTCTAATTCGCTGTTTAACCTCTTCTTAGAGAGCATGGGATAAAAAGAAACTACTCTATCTAAAATATAAGTATAAGTTTATAAGGCCCTGCAGAAAAACAATAGGTGTAACATATGTTCTGTGCTTTTTTCTCCATTTCTTGTGTTAAATTTAAATTCAGCGTGGGCCTGCCTAGGTAATGTTTTAATTTGAAGTTTTCCTTCAACCGAAAGTCTTGAAAAGTAATCTTTAAAAGGTTATTAACATTATTCACTGTTTACTAGTCACAAAACTACACTTTGAAATAGAAAACTTTTGAGCGTGGGTGAATCTGTTC
The DNA here is from genome assembly GCA_014611495.1 of Limonius californicus. NCBI lineage: Eukaryota > Metazoa > Arthropoda > Insecta > Coleoptera > Elateridae > Limonius > Limonius californicus. The sequence continues at coordinate 8,606 of JABXWE010103852.1, read as the reverse complement.
GACCCACTAAATCAACACTACAAACAATTATCATAATGTACGCACGGTCAGGCGATGTTTGCGGAATACAGAGAATCGTGGCGGCCGAATAGATGCCATCTTCATGCCTGAAGATTTATTCGCGAAGTTTTCGGCGAAAATTGCGCAATGGATGACAGTTTAAACGTTAGCTATAGAAAACAAACTTTTGCAGAGTTAGTTCATTTTAATTATTATTTAAATACAGAAAAGAAAAGACAAATAAATCTGATTTTAATAATCTGTTTAGAAAGCATGTATTATTTAAAGTAGGTAATAGTTAATTGAAATTATAGCAGAAATATTTTATTTGTTAAATATCAACAAATTTTTTAAGTAACTTTTCATTATAGAACAGAAAAATTAAGACAGCCGAAAGACCTGTTTTACTTCAAAATACATGTTTGGAATATATAATCCGATTGCTATGATTTATTAGTAATAAATATTAATCTCTCTATTCTTTAAACAAACAAATTGTATTTTCATAAAGGGACAGGTCTTAAAATTCTAATCTTAATACACAGCAATTTGGGACAAACTTGCAGTAAAAATCTCAACTTAGATAAAAATACTCTTTTAGAGTTGGAATTTTATTAATAAAAACAAGAGCCATAACAAAAGCTACAACAAAAAGTAACTTTAAAAGTTGCACTATTCTATGCCTTTTAGTTTGAACCACATCTAGATTACATCCCTGCAGCCCAGCCGCACAAAGGTAATTCACAGGCCATGTGTATAAAATGTATTCTATTAATCCAGGAGACCATGGCGTAGATTGACAAAATTAAAAGTTTTACAAAGCAATGCTTTTTGGATGTTAAATCTATATCTAATGTATGATATTCTATTCCTAAAATGAAAAACTGTGATGAACGTAATCAAGACTACCAGAAATCATACATTATAGAAATTATTACAAATACTATACTAAATATAAGTTGATAATTAATGCTACTGGTTTTTCAATTAGGCGTCATTCCATATTAAGTCAACCGATGTTTGAATCACCGATTTTAATGAATTCATGATTATGTGATAGAACATAGAGGAACCTCAAATTCGTAATTCGGGAGAATGAAGTATTAAGAGCTTTGAAGTCATAACCAATCACATTATGAGCATTTTCCATGCATAAATGTATCATTTTCGTTGAGTAAATGTATGTGTTTGTTCTCCACAATTATTTTTTAAAGATCATTTATGAGTTTCTTTTAAATATATGAATATTCCTATCATTCAGTATATAACTTTGTTTTTTTTTCTTATATTCCCATAATACAATTCAATCACAGATTATTTAAGGTTCAATTAAATTACATTATTATTTAAAAAAAAAATTAAAAACTAAATAATAAAAAATGTAACTGTTCTCATCGAGATTCCACAATAAAACTTTGCACAGATTATGTAAACAAAATTTCTTATGTAGTTTTCTTATGCCAATTTCTTAGAAATTATCTTTTAACATTTCTGATCAAGTAGGTGTACGATTTGTGAATATCATAAAAACAGTTTGGGCAAGTTATACACTGAACTGAAGCACACAAAGTAATATAATTTACAGAAAGCACATACAATCATTTAATCTACAAACTACACGTCTGAGCAGGCAAAATGCTCATAATTTAATAAAACTATAATGTCAAGGCTTTTCATAATATTCCAAGCCCCTGAATTTATATTTTTACATATCTCTATATTTTACTATACAGTCCACCCTGAATAACTTTGTAAATTAGCATAATTGAAAAAATCGGCGAGACAGGTCAACAATAGTATTTTATAATGTAAGTCATCTACCCTACTTTATCCCCCTAGCCCCTGCCACCGCCAGCCCCAAAATTTTAAATGGCAAGAGTCTGTGTTACCTAATATCCTGAACACTTTTTTGGAATGTTTATTTACCATTTCCCATACGCATGGAGAACTTCAAAAGGCCATTTCTCAAAATCGAATTGACATAATTGTACAAAATTTTCAGATTGTACAAAAACAGAAAAACCTTTCAAATGACATATTTCTGAACACCTCTTGTCTTTAAAATTTTGGTGTTGGTGTTGGTGGGGGCTAGGGGAGGAAGTAGGGTAAATGGCTTACACTGTAAAAGATGCCCCCCTTCAAATTATTGTTAACGTTTCTCGCCGATTTTTTCAAATTTAATCATTTACAAAGTTATTCAGGATGGACTGTTTTAGTTGATCATTGCTGTGAAGTTCAAACGATGGTCCGACGAAATTGTGGAAATAGCAGGCAAAAAATAGATCAGAAAAGCAGGGGACAGAGAGAAATGGAGAACTACGAGAGACCTAGATTCAGCAGTAGATGGACACAGATTTAAGAAGAAGTTCAAACATTGGTTCACTTCATATGAAACGATCCTTACACATTCCACACATGTTTACTTATTGTTAGATGCAAATATTCTTCATTGCTTAGTGCTGAAACTACAACGAAATTGAAAACCTATAGTTAATGAATCATGATGTAAACAACTTCCTCCTGTCACAAATGACAGAAACAAGTCACTGATAGTTTATATAGACTTCTTCCACAGTCAATGGCACTGACAAATGTTCCAAAAACTGGGCCCCATGTTTGTTAGTAATATGCTTATTTAAAAGTGCTTCAGAACTAAAAGTTTTGGTACACTCGCTACACGGAAATGGTCGCTCATGTGTTTTCATGTGTTTTGCAAGTCTGCAAGCATGCAAAAACCTCATATCACAAGTATTACAAGCGTGCGGTTTATCTGCTTCAGAGATCCCTCCAGTGTGGCTCTTCTCATGGTTTTTACGATCGTTTGAATTGGAATAGGCTTTCGGACAGTACCGACATCTATACGGTTTGTACCCAGTGTGTACCCACATATGTCTTTTCAATCTTGTTGAACTAACAAATCTCTTTCCGCATTCGTTACATAAATAAGGCCGATCGTTTGTGTGATAAGTACGAATATGGAGCTGGAGATTATCAGACTGACTGAACGTTTTACCGCAATAGCTGCAACAGTAAGGTAATATTCCGGAATGTAAGACTTTATGGCGTTCCAAGTTTGAAGAAATTTTAAAGCCTTTACCGCACGTTTCACATTTAAATGGTTTATTGGCATTGTGAGTTTTCATATGCCCCACAACACCTGCCCATCGAACAAAACCCTTGTTGCATATCTGACACTTGAACGGTCTTTCACCAGTGTGAGTCCTCATGTGTACCCGAAACGTGCTGGGGTTTGGATACCGCTTTCCGCAAATTTTACAGCCATAGTCTTTAGACACCATGTGTCCTTTTAAGTGCCCTATGAGACGGTTGCGGTCATTAAACTCCTTCTTACAAATGTTGCACTGCATACCTGTAGCTTGGCACTGATACAAGCGGTGGTTTTTTAAAGCAAACACGGAATGGAACTCTTCGTTGCAAATGTTACACTGCAGTTTTAAATGAACTGGATTTTCTATGTTATCACTTAATGCACTTACAATTGTGGCAGGATTTAAAGCAGAGAGGGGTTTAATTGGCACTAATGGTGGTGCATTTTGTGGTAAATTTTTTACAGAAGAACTTGGAGATAAATCAATACTGTTTATTAGTTTTGAAGGTGCCAGAGGTATCAATGGTGGCGGGCCATCGAATATTACAGGGTCAAAATTATTTGAAGGAGAAATACGACACTCTTCTTGTTTTAGATCTTCCTGAATTGACATTCTATCCTCATCATCAGAGCTTTCAGATGGATTATCAACGTACTCTTCATCCTCATTTTTTATAATAGTATCTATTATTTTATTTGCTTTCTGTTTGCTTTTTCGTAATAATCTCGGTGAACTTCTTACAATACCCTTATTATCTTTCACAACTCGTTTGATTAATGGGATATCTTCATCACTACTCGATTCATCTCCATATTCTGGCTTGGAATTATCGTTACTTTCTGACTTTACGTTTTTCTCACTTGTTGACATAATGTCAGCATCATTAACTGCTCTATGCAAAATATCAGAAAACTCCTTGGGTTCCTTTGTCTTTTTCTGTTTCAAGTAACTTCGCAGTATTTTGTCATTCCTTTCCAATTTTTTCTTGAACGTGTAAAATTTCGCAATTTGATGAAAACATGACACACAAATCTTATTTGGAAGTTCATCGTCTTCGGATACCTAAACAAAAACCATACATAGGTATTTGTGTTTACAATATTATTGTCTTACCTGAATTGTAGCACAATTCTCCATCATTAAAGGCAACCGCGTTGAAAATAACTCTCGCAAATGGCCTCGTTCAGTTAAACATGACCTACAAATTTTATTAAAATGCAATTTTCTATTTTTAATGTTGGATTTGTTATTCGGTTTCGACATTTTTATTATTTATGAATCTATAAACCTAGCATTTGACAATACTTTTTGACGTTTAAACGAAAATATAATAACGATGTCGATAAGTTAGGAATTTCTAATCAAGTATAAAAATAAGAAAATATACAGGGTGGTTTGCACAAAATAAATGTTAGATTCGGATGCCGAATTCGCCGAAATAAATGCTTAGTTCGGAACTATGCAAAAGTAAAAAAGCTTATACGACATAAGATGTCATTTCTTCAGATGTGTAGCAGATATTATGCAGTCCGTGAATTGAGCAATACAGTATTGCTGAAAAGTCGATTTTTGGGAAGGGAACATCTCTATTTGCACAAGTTGCGAATTGCATAAATTGAAAAAAATAAAGCCCCGTTTGATCAGATGGTGTAACACTCAAATGCCGTTTTCCGCCATTTGCAACTGGTTTACTTTCATAATCTAACAATGAAATAGTTGACCTCGTATGCCATGTGAATTCAGGTGTTGTGAGTTTCCCAATGTTTTTTACTCGACACTTCTTCTACATACTTCCTTGAAAAAAATCAGATAGATTAAACTTTTGAACTAGCACTAAAACTATGCCGACCTAACCCAAACTAACCTAACCTAACAGATTTTTAAGTATTTTCAAAGTGCAGTACATTGAAATGGTCAAATTTGGAAAGCGTGTGGAATCTGTCCTAAGCAGAAGACACTAGTCAGTTTACAAACTGTATTCATCTGAGGAACTTTCGCAATTGACTAATTTTATTTGTACAATTCCGAAATGATCGTTTATAAAATGTATAGTTCTCGATTTGTGCAAATAAACCTGATCGGAAGTCGAAAAACGTTTATGATTTTCTTTTGCTTAATTGTTTCGCTGCGTTTTTGTCTTGCAAGAATTTTGCGTGGCGTAACCTAGACAGATAATAATATACACTGATAAAAGTTAATTAGTGATTGCATATTTTTGGAAAAGTTACATAAACTTGCATATTTTGGCCTTTTGCATTACTCATTTGTAAATTTTCGTAAAGTGGTCAAAACAAGATTATGAAATTACGAGTAGTGCACACGGATCACCGACAATTCGCAGCTGGACAGCTAATGACCTGCGCCTGGAATCCCCAACTGTTTGAAGTACCGACCTAAAGCGGCTGTTTCACATAACAGTTGACTGCTATAACAATTGAACTGTTTGGTGGGGGTTACGTTTACTGCTGTAGTTTTACTGTTATGTCCTGATTCACAGTACCATGTAAATAGTTATAAAAGTAATATTTGGAAGATGGCGCCAAATAAAAAAGAATTAATACATGGTGCTGTTTTGTGCCTACTAGAAAAAAAACGTTGTTGGCGGGTAGACGAAATTATAGCAAAAACGGTATTGGGTAAAAACACATTTATTGAATAGACCACGTTTTGACCTAGAAAACAATCTATTGACAGATTTATTAACCATAGATAGATAACAATAGAGAATTCCAAAATTTTACACATTCCCATATAAAAAATTCTTAGAACGTCACGAAAAGGTACGTATACAATCATTTTTACAAATCATACAGATAGGTACTCATATTATGACTTGAACACTTTTCAGATTGAACATTTGATTACTAAACAAGAAACTCATATGAGAAGTTCTATAGGTTCAAAAGTTCGCCTTGCTGTTACTTTACGATATTTGGCGAGTGGAAGTTCATTCAAGTCCCTTGAATTTCTTAGCAGAATATCACGTATCACAATAGGAAATTTTGTTTCAGAAGTATGTAATGGCTATTGTGACTATTTTAAAGGATGTATATTTTGTAGAAATAAAACAACGTTCTTTAATCCTCGAGTAATTGTACGAGACTACAGAGTTTTATTCTATTTACACTACATTGTACCAACTGTAAAAGTAAATTAGTACATAGCTTATAGATGGCGCTACATGGATGGTTTTAAGTTTATGAATGTAATTTTAACACCCCCACTCAGAAACGTAAAACATAAATACTAACATTGTTACTTCAAAACATCCCTAAACCCAACTTCTTTAACAAATAGCAATGTTTTTCACTACCTAAACCCTTAGTCAATATATCTGCTGGCATTTCACCTGTCGGCAAATACTTCAATTTTATTTCATTATTTGCAACAACCTCTCTTACAAAATGATGTCTAATATCTATATGTTTAGATCTTTTATGATATACAGGATTTGCAGACAGGTTCAGAGCACTTTGATTATCATTGTGTAGCTTAATACATAGCATTTTTCCTGTTAGTTCATTAAATAAGTTTTTTAAATAAATTGCCTCCTTGGCAGCCTCAGACAATGCCATGTATTCAGCTTCTGTGCTGGACAGAGCCACAGTTCTTTGTTTCGAACTTTCATAAGAAATTACAGAACCTTGAAATTTAAACATGTAACCGGTATAAGACCGCCTGTCTTTTGAATCATTAGCCCAATCGGCATCAACAAAACCTACTAGTTCTGTATTTTCTCCTGAATAAATTAATTTATAATGTTTTGTGCCTTTTAGATAACGTAAAATTCTTTTTGCACATTTCCAGTGTTCCTCAGTAAATGACAAATTAAATTGGCTTAAAAAACTGACACTATAAGATATGTCTGGCCTTGTGAGGACACTTAGATACATCAGGCTTCCTATCAGTTGTTGATAAGGTACATCAACTTTATTACCAACTTGTGAAAAAACTAATTTACTCTCTAGTGGAGTCTTTGCAGGTTTACAATCAACCATATTAAACTTTTTCAACAAATGATCAATGTATTGTTCTTGACTTAAAGTTATTGTGTTTTTATTTTTATCCATATCAATTTTCATACCCAAACAATCCCTGACTTGACCCAAGTCTTTAACTTTAAATCTAGAACTCAACTCTTGCTTCAAAAAATTTGTTTCAACATCACAATTTGAAAATACAAAGAAGTCATCTACATAGAGAGCAACAATAGTAATAAAATTATTAATTTTTTTTATGAATAAACATGGTTCTAAGTTAGACTTTTTATAGCCTAATTCCAACAAAACATGTGTGACTCTTTCATTCCAAGCTCTCGAGGCTTGTTTCAAACCATAGATGGCACGTTTTAATCTCAGAACCTTGTTTTCATTATCTGCATTCAAATGATAACCTTCAGGAATTTTCATGTACACATTTTCCTTAAGATAACCATTAAGGAATGCTGTTTTTACATCTAGGTGTCTTATATTTAAATGCAAATTTACAGATAAAGCAAAAAGTAAACGTAAAGTTGAATGTCTAACAACAGGTGCAAATGTCTCGTCATAATCAACACCAGGTTTTTGAGAAAAACCTCTAGCTACCAAACGAGCACGATACTTCACTTCACCCGCACTATTCTCTTTTCGCTTAAACACCCACTTAGAACCGACCAAAGAAGCACCTTTTGGTAATTCACTTAGTTCCCAGGCATCGTTCTCCTCAAATGACTGAAGTTCATCAGTTATGGCACACTTCCACTGCTTGGAATCTGGTCTTGACAAAGCCTCTTTAACTGTCGATGGGTCTTCTACACAGTCTGTCTGGTTTCCGCTCATAAATGTCACATAATCATCCATATTCTTAGGCTTGGGCTGCCTACTGGATTTTCTGACGTCATCACGTTGAGTCTCAATTTTCGGATCGCTTTTATACACATAGTCGTCATCATCGGTATCTTCAAATTCATCTCCTGCTGAAGTATCACTGTTTTCAGTCTCTTGATCATGAACTTCATCTATCTGGTCATCAACCCCCACTGAATCTGGAATTTCTGGGTCATTTATGGACTTGTTTGGGTCAGAAATGTCTGGATCAAGCATTATATGCACTTCATTCTCTAAATCTGTGTCTTCCATGATGATAACATCTCTACTAATTATAATTTCTTTGATTTTAGGATTATACAAGCGATAGCCTTTGGTGATATCACTATAGCCCATAAAAATCATCTTTTCTGACTTCTTGTCCCATTTAAGCCGCTTTTGCTTAGGAATTTCCACCATAGCCTTACTGCCAAATATTCTGAAATTGCTTATATTTGGTTTTTTACCTACCAAATTTCAATTGGTGTTTTGCCATTCAAGCTTGTAACAATGCTACGGTTGCGTAAATAAACAGCTGTGTTTGCAGCCTCCGCCCAAAATTTCTTCTCCAATTTAGCGTCAAACAGTAAACACCTGGCCTTTTCAACCACTGAGCGATTCATCCTCTCTGAAGAACCATTTTGCTGTG
>JABXWE010103851.1:0-13209 GCA_014611495.1 Limonius californicus | reverse complement strand
GAAATTCACAAAATTATTAAACACCTCATCTTTAGTTTTTAGAAAATATATAAATGCCCTTTTACTGTAGTCATCCTCTAGTATCAAGAAATACCTGGCTCCACCAACCGATGTTACCTCCATTGGTCCGCATACGTCTGCATGTATAACTTCTAGTAATCCAGATGCTCGGCTACCTTGGTGCGGAAAAGGCAATCTTGTCTGTTTACCTTCATTGCATACTTCACAATTTGCTTTTCCCAATCTACAAGTATCGCTTAGATGCATACCTTCAACAGCTCCATTATTCATCTTCATAAGATCTGAACTGTTGATATGACCTAACCTGCGATGCCATATTTCACTTGTAGCTGTAGCAATTTGTGACAAAAAACATCTTGGAGAAATTTGAGTGTGAAGTTTGTAGACATTATTAATCAAACTATCTACTCCAATCAGCTGATTCTGTTTGTTAATAATCTTGCAACCATCTGACTCAAACAAAACTTGATTACCGTTATTTATTAATTGACTTACAGATAATAAGTTTGTTGTCAGCTGTGGCACACATAACACCTCCTTTATGGTAACTTCATGCTGTTGGCTTCCAACTAACGTCATAATTTGTAAACTTCCTGAACATTCTACAGACACTTTGGCTTTATTAGCCACAACAATCTCCTGCATGTCAACCTGTTCGTTTACACTAGACAACCAGTTTTTGTTAGGGGTTAAATGAACACTCGCCCCTGAATCAATGTAAAAATCTTGTTCACTGAAGCTGCCGCTTAAAAACACCGCACTGAATACGTTATTACTTGAATTCCGACCGTTTAATGGACAATTGTTTCGATAATGCCCCTTCTTTTTACAACGATAACACTGGATAACCTTTTTGTTTTTGTTTAAATTTTCAGTGTCAAAATCAGATGTTTCCTCAGCGTTGCCACGTTTTCCATTGGACTGCCGATTTTGATTTTTGCGTCCGTTGCCAATTCCATTGTTGCCAATTTTTCTGCCACCAGCAACAAAGGCGTTTCCTGCTTTATCGACATCCATATCAAGCAATTTAGTTTTTATAGAATCCGCTGTAATGGCAATTGCCGAATGTTCTATGGCCATTATCATAGGGGAATATTTCTCGGGCAATCCAGCAAGTAGCAAAGACCCTATCCACTCTTCATCAATTTTAAATCCAGTACCTCTTAACCGTTGAGCTGTCTCCACCACCTGGTTCACGTACGACGCCATACTATCACAGTCGTCCAACCTCGTGGAAATTAACAACCTAAGAAGGCTTATTTTTCTGGCAAATCCTGCGTCATCATACAGCGATTTCAATTTTTTCCATAGCTCTACTGCCGTCTTGGTCTCCTTTATATGTACATAAAGGGAAGGATCAATGGTTAAAATAAGTTTGGCTTTAGCTTGAGCGATTTTTGTGGTATCGGTTTCGGTACCTTCGACGCACGCTTTCAGCCCATCAAGGATCAAAAAATTTTCCACGGCGAAAGACCAATCATCAAAATTTTCCCGGCCTTTCAACTTCGGAATACTCGCGATGAAATTACTCGCACTCGCCATTTCGTACACTCGCAAAGAACTTTAACTTAACAACCCGAATAAACCCGGAGGGCTGGGCCCATAACCTGTAGAAATAAAACAACGTTCTTTAATCCTCGAGTAATTGTACGAGACTACGGAGTTTTATTCTTTTTTACACTACATTGTACCAACGGTAAAAGTAAATTAGTACATAGCTTATAGATGGCGCTACATGGATGGTTTTAAGTTTATGAATGTAATTTTAACACTTAGTATCTCATCTTGTTGGCAATTTTTTGTAAATGATATTTTCTGTCCCCGTTATATATATTCTTCAGCTAATTCGATAACCTCGCCGTTTTCTAGTTGTATTGGTGTAGCTGTTCCCGTGTTACTCATAATTTTAGTTTTTGGTATATTTGAAATTTAGCCTTTGCTAAATTTTTGTAACAATTTATTGTTGTAATAATAATTTAACAGATGCTAAAGTTAGCGTTTTTCTTTTAACAGGATCACCGTTTTTAAGATTGTGCAGTGTGATTATAATAAATCCTATGAAAAATTAGGTTGCATCGAACAGTAAAAAACCAAGTATCTCGAAAACGGCCAACTTTAGCGGATTTTGATAAGGGTACCTTTTTGTGTAGAAAAGCACAGCAAATAATATTTTTTATTAAAAAAGCCATAAAGTACGCTAACAAAAAAGTTATGATCTTTTAATCCGTAAAGTGTACAATACAGAGCGCCCTCTAGCAGCTACAGCAAAACCGTGTTTATATTAGGATTTCTTATACCAAAAAAACTCCCGTATAAAGTAGTCGCAATCTTAGATCATACACATTTACATGGATAATACTACTCCAAAAGAAACTAGGTACGTCACTGTTGTAAAGATTCCAACAAACTTTTTTTTATCTGTCCCTTTTGCCGTTGCATGACATCCAATAATGGCAAGAATGGTTTTGTCGCAAGATTTAAAAGACTGCGATAATTGCACTGGTTTATATTAGTTATATTTACTACATATTTAAATTTCCCGCCGTACAACACGCGTAAGCGCATGCGTAGATTGCCTAAGGGTACAGAGGAAGATGGTAGATATGATTTATTAGTATTAGGAAGAGAAGGAACAAAAATAGTTTGTCTGTGATATCTTTACAACACACTTTACAATCTGTTGTCATATTCATGTAAATGTGTATGATCTAAGGTCGCAATATAATAAGAAGACCAGAGTATAGGATTAAAATAAAAACCCTAAGCTGCGACACTGCATCATTTTCTAGCTAAGCTGACTTTGCGGTGTAAATACCCTCGGCAACTTGGCAGGTATGGTTTTTATTTTAATTCTACTCTGGTCTTCTTGCATTGCAACTACTATATCAACTTTTAATACAATCCCTTAAAAACTTCCCAGATATTAAAAAAATCCATTTTAAAATTTAATTTGAACAACATGTATCTCGAAAACTAAGCAATATGCATTGTTTTTAGAAAGTTTAGTAACTCCTGGATATAACAACACCGATAGAATGGATTTCGGATTTAAGGAATAAATAATAATACGGTAGATTATGTAAGGTAAGAATAACGTTACGTTCGATTTAACAGACTTCCGGCTTTAATAGATGAGTCCTATTAGGCGTTAAATCGCGGTTGACTGAATTAGAATAATAGTCAGAAACAGTAATAAATTTTTTGCCTTTAATATCTAGCTGTTGGTAATAAAATAGTATGCCTTATCGACTATTACTGTGCAAACTTCAAAGTGGTGGTAGTAACAGTTTGTCTTAATTTTTTAAATCGCGGCTACTCGTAAATAGTGAGTACGGATCTGACTTTTAACAACATTTCCCCACATTTGGTAACTTTCGTGTTACCAAATTTCCATTTTTTGGTGGCGGTTTATTTTTGACGTTTGACAGAAATCCTAGAATTTGGAATTGTTTGTTTTTTTACAAAATTAAGAATTATTCTTCGTAAAAATGAATAATGTATTTCATTTCGCGGATTGTTGCCGCGCCTGTTTGAGAATCGAAGGGACTCTAACATCAACATCGGCAGTGGACACAGACACCATAAAATTGAGTGATAAATTAATGTGTTGCATATCAGAAGTTGTAAGTAACATAACATTCGTAATTCACAAAATAGTTGCACTAAACTTTCCCACGTTGTAGGCCTGGTTAAAAGAGAACTTCCCGAGTTTTATCTGCACAACTTGCGTGGATAAACTACGGATAGCATATGACTTTCGGATCTTGTGCTTGCAGTCAGATAATACTCTGCAACAGTACTTCCATCAGCATAAGAACATTAATGGGCAAATATACAACAACCTTGCGGAGTTTGCAATTCCAAACAACATGCCCGATCAGACCAAAATGCTCCAGAACCAACCCCAACAAAATTCCGACTATTTAAGCTTGAAACACTTTTTAGATAATGAAGATTTGTCTCGCTCATCAAATCCTGCTGACATGGACACGTCCCGTAGTGCTACCCCTGACTCCGTGGCAACAACTGGGTTTGCTAAAATTGATAAGATCCCAAAGAAAATTGTGAATACCAGATCTGTGAAAACACAAACCCAACCATTGCCACAGTATCCAACACTTACACCAGCAGCGGCTCGACTTGAAGCTCAACAGAGTAAAACGACGATAATAGTGGAAGATCCTTACAAATATACTTGTGGTGTTTGTGGTAAAAAGTATGCAAAAAATGCCAATTTGAAAATACACATGAGGACACATACGGGAGAAAAACCATTTGAGTGTAAATATTGTGATAAAAAGTTTTACCATTCATCACATCTACGTGAGCACATAAGGAGGCATACAGGGGAGAAACCGTTTCAGTGTACTGTTTGTTTGAAACGTTTTACCATCACAGCTGAGTTAACAGTCCATATGCGTATTCATACCGGGGAAAAGCCATATGCTTGCAACTGTTGTGATAAGCGCTACATAAAGGCTTCAGATTTACAGGTTCATATGCGTACTCATACAGGAGAGAAGCCCTTTGCTTGCACATATTGTGACAAGAAGTTTACTAGCGGCTATATTTTAAACTCGCACCTTAAAACCCATACAGGTGATAGACCATGGTCTTGTAATTTATGTAACAAGTCATTTACACAGAGCTCACATTTAACTGTCCATATGAAAAAGCACACTGGGGAGAAGTTCCCTTGTAAAGTTTGTGGGCAGGAATTTACACACTCCTCGCAATTAACAGTTCATATGCGGGAACATACAGGCAAACAGCCGTATAAATGTACAATGTGTGATAAAATTTGTAATTATGCATCTGAGCTGCAGACTCATATGATGAAGCACACTGGGGAGAAATTTACTTGCATAACTTGTGACAAAAAATTCACCACTTCTGCTTATTTGCAGGAACACATACGTACACACACAGGTGAAAATTTGTTCAATTGTACATTGTGTGAACGAACTTTTACACGTGCCACCTATTTAGAGAAGCACATACGCACACATACAGGTGAAAAACCGTTTGCTTGTGAAGTGTGTGGCAAGAAATTTACTCAGTCGTCTTCATTGAATGTGCATATGAGAAAGCATACAGGTGAAAAGCCTTATACTTGTACTATTTGCAATCGCAGCTTCGCCACCTCCTCATATTTGTCGGTGCATTTGCGAAAACATAAAAAGTACATCAGTTTATAAACAACACTTTAAGAAATCTTCGTACACTTTTACTTAGTAATTGAAATTGTCTCATCATAACTCCAATTCAGAAGATTTCAAATCTTTAAGATCGATCTGTTAGGTCATTGTGCTTCTTTACTAGAACTTCTGAGAAGCTTTGCCTTTATATTAGTTCTTTAAGTCACTGTAGGATATTTAATTAATAATGACTAGAATAAGTTTTAATTTTTTAAAAAGTTTTAAATATATATAGTATTTTATAACGTTTTTAAGGTACATTTTAAGTGAAATTGTATTACTTACTAATTTTAATTGTAAATAACTACTTAGACACGAATGAATTCTCATTTTGCTTATTAAATATTGATTAAAATAGTGTATTGTTTTTAAATTCACTGCCAAGGGGAAACCATAATCATTAAAGTTTACCTAAGTCTGTGTTTATTACAGAAATCAGTATTAATTTATGTGAAGGGTTGTTCACGAATAAGAAGCAGATCTGCTAAGTGAAAAACGCTTATTTTCTACTAAAGGTAAGCAAAACTAGCACTTTCTATTGTTACTGTAGCTACGTTAATATATTATTCTGCTTGCGTTTTTTTTTTAACTAGTATGTATATTGCATACCTGAGATCGAAATATGGCAAAAATTTTTTTAAAAATTCATAGCAATAGGTGATAAAATATTACCAGAAGTTGTGTAAAAATACAATAAAATCAACTTACTTTTACAACATACATGTGGACTTAGTTTAGTGAATTTTTTCACCTTATTACAAACTACCCTCCTTTAACCTTCCCGTAGTCGCGTGGTATTTTGAAACATGAGTAGTCCCGGCGGTCTCAGAGACCGCAATTTTTGTACAAAAAAAAGAGTGCATGATTTTTAAATTTAGTGCCGGTTTAGTCAAGTGGTATCAATAATACGTCAACCATAAAGTTTTGATTACAAAATAGCAAGGTTTTAGCTCTGGATTTAAAATAGTTATTTTTGATTCTAGATTGCGAAATGATACTTTTGCACTCGAGAATGAAAGTTTTTTTTGCGAGCGCCAGCGAGCTAAAAAATCATTCGAGAATGCAAAAGAATTTCGCAATCGAGTATCAAACAACGTTTTTTCGAAAACTGCGGCTCCAAATTAGTGGAAACTCAAAGAATGCTTCTGACATTTATAATCGAGATCAATCTCTACAATCATCTTGGTGTTAAATCTGGTATGCTCTGACCGCTCTGAACAACTAATTATGATAGCAACCATCAAACAAACATCGTAATCTCTAATTTTCTAACGTTTGGTTCCGATTTTGTCTTCAAGCGGTATCACCTTGAATAATTGTACTATTACAAATTTACATTTAAATATTGCTCAAGATAAATAATAAGGATTCCCCCAAATTGTGACCTCTTCTTTAATTAAAAATTGCTGAACGTAAAAGTCTTTTTTGTTCTAGATAGACTTTTACATCCAGTAAACAAAAAAGACTCACTTTGACAATTGAAAATTCAACGAAAATGTCAACTTTTGATGAGAGTTTTCGAAAATAGTTATTTTTGATTCTAGATTGCGAAATGATACTTTTGCATTCGAGAATGCAAAAGAATTTCACAATCAAGTATCAAACAACGTTTTTTCGAAAACTGCGGCTCCAAATTAGTGGAAACTCAAAGAAAACTTCTGACATTTATAATCGAGATCAATCTCTACAATAATCTTGGTGTTAAATCTGGTATGCTCTGACCGCTCTGAACAACTAATTATGATAGCAACCATCAAACAAACATCGTAATCTCTACTTTTCTAACGTTTGGTTCCGATTTTGTCTTCAAGCGGTATCACCTTGAATAATTGTACTATTACAAATTTACATTTAAATATTGCTCAAGATAAATAATAAAGATTCCCCCAAAATGTGACCTCTTCTTTAATCCAAAATTGCTGAACGTAATAGTTATTTATGGAACAAGGCCGTGAACTAGGACTTTTTTTTATGAGAATGAATATTATTTGGCGAGGCGCAGCCGAGCCAAATAATCATTCGAATAAAAAAAAGATAGTTCACGGCCATGTGGCATACAAAATTTTGTGTGCAACTGTGAAAAATTACCAAAATTAAAGATAAATAACGTTCGAATTATCTAATAAAAGCTAATTTCATTCAAGATCATGACCCGTAAAAAAAGTCTTTGTCGGCCGGTAAAAAAAAAGTCTTTTTTTTACGTTGTCAAGACTTTATTTACGTTGTCAAGACTTTATTTTACTGTAAACAAATATGCTATTTCACGACTCAAAATCAAGAAAAAAAAGTGACGTTTTTTTGACAGTTGCACACAAAGGATGTTTTTGTTACCAACGGCTAAATGTCAAACACAACCACACAAGTACTTTCAGGAAAATTATAGTGAGTTCAAATCGAAGTCGGGGGGAAATTCGCCGCACAAGCGAGCAAAGTGTCTAAACTAAAAATGACTATGTATATCGAAAAAAAATAGGACGAAACACATGTTAGAATATTTCATGGAAAAACATTAACAAAAGAAAAGTTTTAAGATTAAAAACAACTCAGAGAATTGTGTATGGGTTTATTCCTGTTATCCATTTTGATACAATAATTCAGGCTGTTGGTAGCTTTTAGCAGATCTATTTCATTAATTAAGTAACTAGTAAATCTAGGTACTTGCCTTGAAATCCTTCTCTATTTTGTAGCCAAAACGTTTATATCTAATTATAAAGAATGATAGTATATTTAAGAGTTACATGCACTGATTGAAAATAAAAGTAAAATATAGCATTTTTTTTCTTTAAATGTACAATAAACAGTTTCAGATTAACAAATACCACTTATAAAATTATTATTTATAGAAGTAACAATGTTTCAAAATACATACAATAATATTCTACAAGGACTAGAAAAAAAGACAGCTAGAGGTCATAAATTTCAGGTTTATTGAATATGTGGTAGTATAGTCTTATGGGGCACATAAATACCGCAACAAAATGACGCCCCACCCAAATAAAATTAAGTGTCATAATGGGAGCCCTCTGTAGTGAAAAGCCAAACTATATATAAAATTCGAACTATTTTCAACATTTCAAAAATGCTCTAGATTTAGCTACTTAGCTGTTGTTGCATTTTGTAACACAGTTGTGAGTCGTTCCCACTTTGGACTCCTTAACAGTTCTAATTGTCAAACTTCAACTACCTGCAGGTTGACAAACAGTAATGCCGACTTAGACATTTACGAGGGCGCACTCTGATTTTGTTAATTTTAATCAAACTGTTTCGTCATTCCTTGGCAACCCACAGTACCACAGGCGTGGTTTTTCAATTGTCTTGGACAATATTATGAAGAAAATGCGTTTGTTTATTAAATAATTCAAGGTTATTGTGATGATTTTTTATTATTACATCAAAATATTTAGTAACATTGTATTATCTTTATAATTAACTTAATCCAGTGGCGCAATTCCTTGTTTTACTTTAGTATATTTATAACAGATTTTGAATTTTGGTTTAATGATGCATTTTCAGAGCCCGTATACTAACTTATTAGATTGCAGAATTTCCTAGATTACCTTTACATAAATACGGTAAAGAGCAGTGCTGAAACTGTTTGTGGTTCAGTATGAACCTCGGAAAAATTCCAAAAGCTTATTCCTTAGTGAAATTACAATCCTTAACAGATATTTTTGGCAAATTTCTGAAAGGTAAATATTTTCCTAGTCATGTACACTAGTTTACTCGATTCTGGGAACATTGATCATTGTATGTAGGAAACACAATACAGCAAACAATGCCAATCCAAACATTTACACCCTAAACGCTTGTTATATTTGAGATCTAGATATACCAGAACTCATTTTAAGTTAAGTTGTACTGTATATTATTGCGTTTAAACCGCTGATACCTATATAACATCAGCAATAAGAATGTAGCTTATACTGTGGCGATGTTTCTAGGTAATAACGCTTAAGAAAGTGTATCTTAAAGTACAAAGTATGGGATGTTATAGTTCCCAAGGTTTAGATAATTTTGTGAAAATTGTGGCATTATAAGTGTAGTATGAGCAAAAAGTAAATTCATCAGGGGTGCCTGTGAAATTTTGAAGTCATGTGTATTTTAACGCTATAAAACAATAAACTGTCTAACAGTGATTTAACAGTTTTCGTGACACTTTATAATTATTAGAGTTGTAATAGCTACTTACAGTTATTGCTTGTTACTTGTGAATTTATAAATCTTTATTTTATTTAATAATAAAAAAACTAAACGGCGAACTAGCATGTTCTTATTTAAGTGAGGTTATGACGTTAATAGTACTAAAAGGGTCTCTGTTTTACCAACAGAGGTTGACAGAAGATTGTTATTTTATGCTATACTATAAATTATCCATTAAATTTACAAGAAATCATAAAGTGTTATATACCATATTATTCCCTATTTACTTAAGAATTTGTCTGTTCAAACTAGAAGCCAATGGCAGGTGTAATTGTAATTACAAAAATTAAACGCGATCCTGAAATATAACCTTATTCTTTGCCAATAACGCAGTGATATTTATATCATGTTTCCACTTCGTCTCATGAATAGACTAATATGGTACCCCCTTGTCTAATTAAGCCTGTTTAGTTGACAATACTTTGAAACAAATGCCTATGGAATAGTTTTAAGTATTTTACAAGTGATTGTTTAAAATTAACACTGTTTTTTTCTCTTTGTGCAGCCGAACCTTTGCCACTGACGGACCTCTGTAGGCGCATAATTAGGCAGCGCATAGGAAAAGCCAACATAGAAGAGCGAGTGTCGAGTCTGAACCTTCCCCAGCCCCTGCAGACTTACCTACTGTACAGAGACCGCAGATAATACAATCTGCAGCTTTCGGTGCAGTGACTAGTGACACATAAACTACTTTTAATTAATATTTGCTGTCTCGTAGAAAATTACCAAATATAACAAGTGTTAAACAAAAAAAAACGAAACTCCAAAATGATGATGTGAACTGGTTTCTTTTGCCAACTGGACTTTCAGTGCTAGTGTCAGTTTTCAATTTGAGTCTTCTATTGGGTGGCTTTCGTCATGTTCAAATCAGTATATGCGAGGCGGCGTTCCAGAGAGACGCCCGCCGGGTTGTGGTTTCCAAATTGTACTGGTCGGAAGCGTGACTAAAGGTGGATACCTTGATCTCCAAAGGCAGGCCTGAGAAGGGGCTGCCGCCGAAGGTAGAGTTTGCTGCCATTTTGACAATGCCATAAGCTGTAAATATATATAATATTGTAACTCAGTCTTCTAACCACGTATTCTCGTAGCACAGCTTCCTGATTATAGCTTTACAGGTAGTTCAAGGTCGTGGTCGTGTGTATTGTGACACTGTCGCTCTTTACGCTTGGACACCCGTCGGGTGTCTCCCGTTTTAGTTGAATTGTCGGTTTGGTTAAGTATTAGGCAGTGCTTCGAGTACACACCGCCCGGATTGTTTTACAAATAGAATAATGTAAGTGCTCAGGCGTTACACCAATGTAACTACTTGTATGTTTTAAGAATATTAGACTTATTTTTGTAAATATTTAGTTAAGCGCCAGTTATGGACGATGGAATAATTCTTTCTGCGTTTTATTAATCGAACTACTGCTGATTACTCCTCGGAGGAATTTCGAATCTTTTGTTAGTGATTACTTTGTTGTACATTTTATGTTATAACTCCCCAAGTGTGCATGTTCGTATTGTGGTGGTCATGTCTTAGTTTGTAAGTTTTTTTTTTATTTTTGTTTGTTTTCGTTTTTTGACGCAAACTTATTGGAAGTAACTTTTGTAGCATTAAATTTCTATGATTGCATGGTTGTAAGCGAGCATTTGTTGGCCTTTGCCAAGTCGATTCTTTTGTGATTTACTTTTGAATTCATGAAAATTTTTTATTCGATTTTGTATTGTAATTTTGAATGTGTAGCAAAATGTGAACGTGCGTCTTCACTTTGTAGATATTATGGGCTGAGAGGCGTCCAAGTCTCCTAGGTTAAAATAAACAGCAATTCGTAGTCGGCCTGGATACCTTGTATTGAAATACATTTTATTTTTGTTTTGTTTAAGTTCCACCATGAGTTGTCCAGGCATATCTTAAGTTAATCGATGTATCATTATAATAATAAAGTTTGAAAATATAACTCTTTTTTTTTTAATCCTGCAAACATATGGTTGCTACATGTTCGTAGAAATGCAACATCAATTGGTCTGTTGGATACTTTCTAAACCAATAACTGGGTGGAAGTTGTAGTGGTTGATGAAGATCGATTGTTATTGGAATTTGGCAGAATTTACTATTAAATACCGGGTGCCCGGATTTCGTAGGGACAACATGGGTATCTTTCTTATTATTAAAGATAGAGATTTGGTTAAATAGACAATGTTGTGCAGGTTTAAATGCTGATTGAAATTCCGTTGAGAAAAATGTTATATTCTGAATAGTTTAGAAATTATTTTAAAAAAAACTGAAAATCGTGATTTTTAAAGTCAAATAAAAATAAAAAGCATGTCAAAATAAAATTCAAGATGGCGGTTTCCGAGATATCAATATACACTTTCATATCTTAAATGGACGCCATATTGTTTTTTTACATGGGTAAATAGAATTTTTGTTTCTTTTTTTAACGATGTATAACAACCTATGTCTGAATACAAATTTATAAAAAATATTAATAGTTTTAATTCTAAATCAATTAGGCTGGAATATCAATGGATAATAATAAAACAAAATTTATTTATAACAGCGAACAAACTCGACTACAAAAACAATAATTAACAATATTAACTTGCTCAAATAATCCACCCTTGTTTGCAATGCAAAGTTGGTACCGTTTCTGAACACTATTAATTACTTTAAGGATAGTATTGCCATTAATACTGTGAAATGCCTCAAGCACTGCTTCCTGCAATTGTTCAACGTTATATGTAGGACCATAGAATTTATTTTAAACAGTACCCCATAAAAGGTATTACAAGGAGTCAAATCAGGTGACGTTGCAGGCCAACGTACCATTCCATTAGTTGCCCTCTCATTAAATTGCTCATTTAAATAGTCCATAACGGCACGAGTATTATGCGAAGGACACCCATCCTGTTGAAACCACATCTATTTAGTAGTTTCTAGTGGCAACTCTTCTATTAAATCTTCGATCTCCTCTTGTGAAAAAGAGAGATACCTTTGTCCCTTTAAACTACCATTAAAAATGATGGGGCCTATTAATCTACTATTTATTATGCCACACCTGAAACCGAATCTAACTTGGTTTCGAACTGGAAGAGTCAGCGGTAAGTTAGTTTGGGAGTAGAAACGCTAATTATGTCTATTAAACATTCCACAATTGGTAAACATAGTTTCATCTGTCCACAAAATGATGTTCTTGAAATTGGGATTTGCGTTCACTTGGCCCAAATACCAGTTGCAAAAGTGCAGTCTGCTTTCTGCATCTCCAGGTCTAAATCTTTGAGATGGTTTAAATTTATAACATTTGTAGGTACTTGTGTTTCTTCAAAATCTCTGAAACTCCAGTCTTTGGCACAGCTACACTGCCAAATTTCTCTAGAAGAAACACACTTATACACATTAACACAAGCTAAAACTAATTCTTCCTTTTCTGCATTATTCTTATTGTACCTACATACATCTTTTGTCTTGCTGCAACAAACGAACCTGAATTCTTTACATTCCTGTCTAATCGCAATATCATTTTACGATCAGGTAATAGCTTTTCTGGATATTGAGCTCCGTATGTTTGACGTGTAAGTTCTATGTTCTTGTAGCACTTAATATACATACGTACAAAATACATCATATTTTTCAAAATTCTCCATTGTAAGTTGAAGTAATAACACAAGCTCAGTTTTTCAAAATTTGGAAGAAGTTTCCATATCATGTGATACATCATTGCATTTAGAAAAAAATCCTGTCTTAAAAGGGACAAAAAATTGCACAGTACCAATTTAAAATTTTCAGGTTAGGTTTTTTTTTTTTTTT
>JABXWE010103848.1:0-17867 GCA_014611495.1 Limonius californicus | reverse complement strand
CTTCTTCTTCTTTGATTTTGGTTATTTTCGTCAAGTTATTGAGCTTCTTGACACCCGCGTATAACAGAACTACTGGTAAATACAAAAATTTGGTTGAAAATGAACTAGTTTTCCAGCAAGATAGTGCACCTCCTCACTATGTTCTTCCCGTTCGAGAACTTTTGAACAATCGGTTTCCTGGACGATGGATTGGAAGACGTGGTCCCATCGAATGGCCGGCTAGATTACCCGACCTGTCTCCGTTTGATTATTTCTTATAGGGGCATTTGAAATCCAAAGTATATGCAACGCAGCCGGCCAACATCGAAGATCTTAGGTAGAGAATAACAGAAGAACGTCGAGAATTGACACCGCAAGTTCTTGCAAATGTTCGTTCTCTCTTTCAAAGTCGTCTGTATTATTGTATGGAAGTTAACGGAAGTCACTTTGAACAATTACTTTAACGGTAATTGTTCTATTCAGCAGCTTAACCATAATAAACAAAATACCGTTTTTTAATTTTTTATGTCTCAATTTCAGGGGAATAAAAAAAATAAATAGTAGAATGAATTCCTTATGAAATAACCTTTCCAACGATGTGCCACACATGGTATGGTGCCATTTGAAATTTTAGTGGGGGTGGCTGTGACGGGTAAGGGGTTGATGACAGACGTCCGAATTTTAGGTGAAAAGATGACCCCTTTGCTGTCTTTGTTGACGTGTCTTGGCAATTTTCAACTAAAGAATTGTTTTAAAAGATACTGAGGGTGGCTACTTTTCCTTGAAAAACCCTGTATAGCTTGTAGTTCGCTTTCCAGTATTCAAACAGACGGCCCCAAGCCCTGAAAAAGACAAGGCAGGTAATAATATAGGGTGATTACTTTATTTTGTAATAGGTAAGTAGGCTACACACATTACAGCCGCTTGTATTTCATATATATCTTAGTAAACTGTACATTGTATAAATAATTAAAAATCATAGTAGTTAATTTGGATGTACTAAGAAACTACAGTGCAACTAAATCCTAATAAATAAGATGCAGTCTTGCAAATGTTACATTTACAGTATGTATTTCTTATAATATAAACAAAACAAACACAGTCAAAGCCAAGATAGCATAAAAATATGTTGACATAACAATGAAACCAACAAGAAAAATAAATGAAGCAGAAACAGGAAGAAAAACATTAATTGATGACGTAATAAATATTCAAACTGCCGTCCACCTTGCTGTTGACATAAGTCGATCGACCGCAGAAGAGAAGTTCTAACACGAGTTAGCATGTGTGGGGTGATTGATCTACATGATTCAATAATCATTTTATGTAAAAAATCTTCCTGAGTTTTTATGGGAGTTTGGTAGACGTAGTTTTTTATTTTACCATACAAAAACTAATTTAAAGGAGTCCAGTCCGGACTACGTGGAGGCCAAGGCTGAATTGCACCTCTTGCAAATAATCTGTTGTGGATAGTTTCATCTTGGTAATTTCTTACGATTCTGTGGAAGTTGGCAGGTCATTTGGAAACTACATACGTTGTCTAACTTAAAAAGATATATCTTCTAAAAGTAAAAGCATTTTCTAAAAAATTTAGATTGATTTCCCCATTTAAACTGCCATCGAAGACGTGGTGACGAACGATAAATTTGTCAATGATACTACAACACACATTTACAGTAAACATTCTTTGAAAGTGTACTGGCCGAGTTCAATATGGGTTATCTTGTAAATAGAATTGACAATTGTGTGTATTTACATATTCATTGTTACTAAATGTTGCTTCCTCTGAAAATAAAATATTTCTTAAAAACCGTGGATCACTAGTAACTTCGTTTCTTAAAAACCTGGATAATCAACAATCAGCAAGGTGTTGCACTAATGTGACACGGTAAGGATTAAACCGGTTTGCTTTTAAAATGTTAAATACTGAATTTTGGCTAAAGCCTACAGTTCTTGCAACTGCCCGTTAGCTTATATGGGGATCACCAGTTACTTACTCGATGACTTGCGCTTCAGCTTCTACAGTTGTGACATGTCATTATCTCACTTTTGGCTTGGAAAACTTTCCATGTTGCTCCAAATACAGAGGTTTGTTAAGTTTTGACAAAACAGTAGTTGACATCTGCCTGGACGAAGGACTCTTAATGTAAAAATATAATATTTTAATAGCTAAAAAGAGAAGTTAACTATGCATTTCATGCATATATGAGACTAACTTAGCCTTGTCTCACACCAAAAGCGATGGGCCTGTATGGCCTGTGAAAGCTTCATATATGAGAGGTGTATCCTACCTAATTGTTACGATATAAAATGATCACATTGTGTAATGCTTTGCCGATCTACAAAGCTATATGTAGTTTTGAACTGCTAGATTGGTTATGATTCCATTAGTGAAATATTTATCACCTACAGTTTAGTTTAGAAGGTTTCCATGCACGAAGCACTTAAGTTGAACACATTGTATTAGAGCTACTTTGACTTATTAAGAATAAAATTGTTTGAAGTCAAAACCAAATGTAACCATTTTTCAACCGTTATATTTCTTTCACTGTTCGTCATGCTGGAAAGCGGAAAGCTGAAGCCAAAGTAAAAGGCAAGGTGTTTAGTATACGACAAAATAAATTAGTTACAGTTTTCAGTGTTCTGTTTTGATGAAGATCCCTCTTGACATTAGAATTGTATGCATTATGTTTTATGATGGTAATTTGTAATAAGGTGAAAACATTTTACTAAACTAAATCCTTATATGTATATCATAAACGTAGGTTAATTTCACCAAATGTTTGCACTCATTTGGATTTTTTTATCATCAGTTCATATTATTATTTTAAATTTTTTCTGTATTCTACTCTGTATAAGTTCTTTACTATTTAAAATGACTGTATACAGAAAGGTGCCATATTATCGTAGATTCAAGATAATAAGAAACGGTAACTTTAGCTTATTTTGAACCACTTTAGTAACTCCTCAAGGTGTTATGCGGTTGAAATAGATACGAAGCAACCACTCCGTGGGAAAGTTTGTATTCGATTTTTCACTTTTGGATGATTCTTCCGACTTTGGAAAACACTTTATTGATATATACTAAGGTTCTCACGTATCAAAATTCAATTATCAGAGCATTAAATAACTTGTACTTCTTCTGAAGTTTAATTAGTTTCATTTAAAGGTCAGAAGAAAATATTAGCACAGAGTTAAACAGCAAGCATAGTATTTTAATGAAGCTTGCATATAAAAACGGTACATGGAAATATTGAAATGGCGTAGAAATTGACACAAGATATGTAATAACCATGTAATAATATATTATACCATAGGATTACGGAAATTTTTAATGCATTTCTTTTGAAAGTGTTTATACGTTTGCAATTAAGCGTTCTGATATAAATTCTATGAAGCAATGGTTGTGGCCGTTTTACCATTTATTATTAATTAATACCTGACTACCTTGAGAAAATTTCTTTATAAAAGAAACGTTGATCTAAAAAGCGAGCTTATTAAAATTCTCATTGAGTGTTATATGTGGCTTTTAGCATTTCTGATTCTATAAATAAGGACGGCTCAATGCAATCCCTCGTGTCGTTTCTGCCGAGACACAAATTCTCCATCTATTTTTCTGGAAGCCTATACGGCAAGTTATGCAATAAATTTATACAACTTTGACCTAGAATACGTGTAAAGTTATAGCTACATACGCGTGTCAGCCAAAGGCAAATCCCGAGGGGCTCGCAGGTCTTTTTCGAGGCTCAAAAGACGCAGAGGTGTTTACGAACCGTGACATCGGGAGTTTTGAATATAAACTTGATCCTAAATTCTTTGCAGGTGATATCCCTTGAGTTTTTAGTTTTGATCGTTCGACGTCTAAAGTCGATGGAAATTTATGAATTGTGACACGCTTTTATCTTATACTCTTTGACATTTCAATTTTAATAATTTATTTTTGAAATTACTGGGATAGCATTGTCAGCTTCAATTTATTCACTCCGAATTACATTTCTCACGTTTGCAATCCCTTTCGTGTTGAGTTGAATGTTAACTTTGTGATTTGTACTCCCAACTACCATAAAACTCATTCGTAACAAATTTCACGAGTTACATTTATAATTAAAATATTTTCAGTTTTAAAGTCGTGCAAATCAGACAGGTATTTGTAGAAATCCACTTTCTTTCTTGCACGAGGCAATTCAAAACCGTTTAGTGTCATCCTTGTACAATGGGTTAGTGATAAAACCTACAAAACCTTAACGATTCGCGATGTTAGACTCTTTCATCTTGAAGCCTGTCGTTATGTGCAACTTCAATTGTGTAGACAGAAAGCTTTTGAAAAAGTAATTTGCTTTGTTATATATTCTAAAAGCGTTTTTAAATCTACGCCCACGCAATTTGTAGACGTGCGTTTTTATAAAACGGCGTTACCTTTTGATGCTTCGTAATTTGTTGTTGTAGAATAAAGAATTAGACGTGCTTTAGTCGGGAAGCGAAAAGAACTTGGAAGAGATGATGGTTTTGTAAAGCTTTTAGCTCCGACTTCAAACAAAAGAATATGTCTAATCTAATTAGAAGTTAGGCGTTACATTTTCAGACACTATGTACTTTGCAAAAAAGCATTGACGCAATAATGTTCCCTGATCTTTAAAGCTTCCACTCTTCGCGTTTAAAAACATAAAGCGAAAACGAAAAAGTTTTCGTTTGTTTGTTAAACATGATTAAAGATGTCTGCAAAAATTTATACCCACTTTATAGTTAATTATTTATATATAAACTTTGATTAAGAAGTTTTTGGAATGAAATATGTGCTGACAACGCGTCGAAATTCGATTATTTTTAAGAATTTTAACTTAAGACTATAATAGCAATGCATTGTTTTAAAAAGATATACAAGGTGTATTTATAGGATAATCTATCACACTCTTACCAGATAAACTAAAGAGTTTCTAAACAATTTGCGCATTTTTTCCATCTGTCTCAATTTTTCATTGGTCTTATGTTAATAGAAGCGGGACGTAAACATATATTCGTATGTATCAACAAATAAATTTTATGACGGTAGCAAAAGAATCGGATTATATAGTATACGGTTGTACTACCGGAAGACTATCTACCGTGAACTACGAGATGTATACATTAAAACCCATCTTTGCTTTACAAAAAAATTTTCAACAATTTAATTGCATATAATTACCGTCACAATTAAGGCATCTATCCCACTGTTTTACTAACTAATGTATACCGTGCTCATAGAATTTTCGTAGCTACTGATTGAAGAAGTCTTCCACAGCTATCTGTACTTCTGTGTCAGACTCAAAATGCCGACCTTTTAACGCCTTTTTGAGCGTCAAAAATATGGAAATCGCAAGGCGGGTAGGATCGGCCTGGAACTTAGCTTGAGGCGTAAACTGGAGACGCTGAATGACCTTTGACGTCTGCAGTTTGCATTTAGAGATTAGGTGTAAGAAAATATATGTGTAGGCGTATAACATTTTATTATAAAACGATTTTTAAAAAGTGGCATAAACAATGGAACAGCAAAAAAGAGCACCGCGCAAACTGCGACATTGTGTAGAGAATGACATTGGTCTCGGTGGTAATAAATTTAGGAAATAGTGATTTTTTCCAGAGACCATTATTATTTATAGAGTATTTTTACATTTACATAAGACTAGGTCTGTTTTAGTTGCAATGACATTATGTTTATTTGTTTAAAAAATTAGATTTCATATGAACTAGAGTTGTGGTATTATTGTTGGTTTATTAATTAAGAAAGAGTGATTTTTCGCGGAGAACCGTAATATTTATAGGGTATTTTTGTAATTACTTAAGAGTAGGTCTGTTTTAGTTACGATTACATCATGTTCATTTCTTCAAAAATTAGATTTTATATTACAAATATTAAATTTTTGAAGAATACATATATGCCTTATTTACATTTTACAAACAGTAATAAACTGCAGACCTGCTATCGTATACATCTACACTTTACGAGTTGATCAACAATTAGGCACTCGAAGTAAACTGCAGACGTATTAGGATACACTACATCTGCACTTTACTAGCCTTTTTATTGGTCGGATTAATCTTAAAAAACCGAAGCGGTACACTATCCCTTGTGCGTGTGCAGGATACGTATATGCATCCGGGCTATAGGATGGATGCTCTAAAACCCTCCATTTCTTTCGTTGAAAATTTTCTTTTACTTCATTAGCATCATGAGGCCTAGCATTGTCGTGCAGCAAAATGCCCCACGCGTAAGTTTTCTTGCAACGTTTCCCTCTTATTGCTTGATGAAGCTTGTTGAAAGTTTCATTGTACAGATTTGCATTGACATTTACTCCAGGTCCTTTAAACTCTATCAACAAGGGTCCTTCATGGATGAAAAAAAAGTTAACATCAGCCTGCAGAAGGTTGTGCTTTAAACTTCTTCGGTGGTGGTGAACTTGAATGTTTCCACGGCATCGACTATAACTTACTGGATGGCTCGTAGTAACGGCACCAAGTTTCGTCACCAGCAACTATTGACAGAAAAAAGTCGTCACCATTTTGCCTATAGTGCCTATAGCCCATTCGCAAGGATTTTTGTTCATTAGACAAGAGACGAGGAATTCATTGCGAACAAACTTTGCTATAACCCAGATTACGAACAATACTATGGACAGATCCTACACTCGCACCAACAATTTCTGAAATTTCGCTAACTGT
Organism: Limonius californicus; assembly: GCA_014611495.1. Lineage (NCBI taxonomy): Eukaryota > Metazoa > Arthropoda > Insecta > Coleoptera > Elateridae > Limonius > Limonius californicus. The sequence continues at coordinate 11,192 of JABXWE010103848.1, read as the reverse complement.
AATTTGACGATTTTCTATAATAAGGCCTTCCACACATGCCATATTGTTTTCTGTTAATGCAGTACACCACACACCGCGCGGCTCATCCATAGTCACCTCTTTTTGGCACATTCCTTCGCAGTTGGGTACGCAATACATGCATTTTCATACATTGCTTGCATTCGTGTATGAGTTTGCAATGGCTACACGCTCTGAGCGCATAAAAATTGTAAGACCGCACGCTGATCAAACTTGGACGGATTTTCAACAACAAACGCCATTTCAAAATTGAAGTTTTAAAAGTCAGAATGAAATTCCAACGCCAGAACCGTATTAATGTGTTGCTTACAAACACTACTAACATTAATAAACGTCATTTGAATTATTTCATTTGTTTTGAAGGCTAAGTTGATCAAAGATTGGTTTCAGTTGAATAAGCCTTGTACTATCCCATAAACTGGTGCTACTCGGCCACCTTGGTGCTACTTGGACATGTTATGATGCAACATACTTTGTTATGTTATTTTTGTACTTTCTATGTTTCTTAGTTTGCATCAATTTGGTTTTCTTCAATGGAGTATGAGTAGAAAATGGTGAGAAACTACCAGAAAACCGCGGCTTCTAAACTCCATGCCAACTACGAAAAAAGTACCAGGAAAGAGCTACGCCGGCAGTTAGAGGGAGGATGTCAAAGAAGGGGGCTGACGAAAAATTTCAATTGACTAGTCCGGAATATGCTTGGACAGAATCTTAAACCTCTTTGACATCCAACTGTTTTAAATAGTAAGGATGAAGAGGTCATTATTGCGAAAACTCTCGGTGTGGTAGCAAAGTGGGGGTTTATTTGGACTCGAGCAAATATTCGAGATGTTGTGAAAGATAGCTTGATAGGAAAACAAGTGCGTGTATTTAAAGATAGAACCCCAGTCTGAATTTTCTCGAATCTATTATAGTTCGTAACAATCTCTTCGTTAGAATAGCATCTAATATAAAGCGATTCAGATCATTTGTAAATCGCGAAGACATTTTCTTTAAATATTCAATTTTGCTAAAAAATATATTGTGTTTTATCCAATTTACGGAGTAACATGAGCACCCACTACGCTTGGCACGCATTTTAATACAAAATAAATGTAACTGCTTAAGTATCCTCAACACCGGGGGCTACATAGATACCCCAGAAATTATTTTTTTAGCTTATATATATATATATATATATATACAGTGTGTCTCACTGTAGACTGCACCACCCCAGTATTTTGTTTATATATAATCGATACAAAAAATTTATTTTTTCTGATTATACCTCTCACTAAACTGTAATTTTAGGGTATGTTACTTTCCCTTCACGGTGAAATGCTAGCCTACTACGATTTAAAATAAAATTGCATATATTGCTGTATATATAGAAATATATATAAAGGGTGTATCAGAAATAGGTACAAATATTAAATCCGATGGTAGATTACAATATATACAAACTAGAAAAAAGATTTCTTTGGCAATAGGGCCCTTAAGATATAAATAATAATAATAATTGAAAGTTTGACCCAAAATTGTTTGAGTGCCGCAGGATAAAAACAAAAATTTGAGTTCAAAGACATGTTATGCAAAGGAGAGTAAGATAGAAGTGGAAAAAAATGTCTTATCACCTGCTACAAACCAATACTACTAGGTAGGTCCGTAATTTCTATTCAGTTATCACAAGCCAGACAAGTTTTTACGTGTTTGCCACTTTGGGTTTACTTTACAATTAGGTAATAACCTTCTACAGCTTAAATTACTTTCTATGTATCATCAGCACTTCTCAAACAAAATAGCATATTATTTTTTATTTCAAAAAAATAAACTTACTGATTTTTGAAAAATGAATAGTACCATTGAATTATACTTGAGCCAATCTATTACTAGTTTAAATATTTGTGCCTATTTCTGATACACCCTGTATATATACACATATATAAATATTATATAAATTATTTTATTTTTACCAGCTAGTATAAAATTCTAATAACATCTGTGGAATATTCCATATGAGGTCTTAAATGACGCTCTAATATTACACCTACCTATTATGTTTATTTTAAGAATTTAACTAATAGGGCTAGAAGGCCATTAGCACTAATTAGAAAACGCCCTGTATGATATCAATATATATTTAATAGACGCTGCTAATACCCGCAATACTTAATGTACTTTAAATCCAAAATTTTAAAAATTGCTGTCAAAGCAATCCTATAAAATGTGTTTTAAAACTTGGAAGCTTTTAAAATGTTAACAGTATTAGGGGTTTACTTTATACGCGTCCTGTATACGAAGCAAGTTGCTTTGTGTAAGTAGTTTTAATTTATTTGCCTGGTTCTAAAGATATCCTTTTGCTATTCATTAATTTTAAATTATCTATCCTATTTGCATGGATTTTTCAAACAACTAGCAGTACTGAGAAGACAACAATAGCGCTGTTTGAGTGATTATACGTAATGACGTAGAGGAAATGCGATTCCTTGTGAAAGATACGAAGCTGCTCCGTTTTATCTCACAGGAGAATTGATTATATATTATCAGCTATTATCAGAATCGATAGTCATACACCTCCGACGATACGAAGCGTGTCGAATCATTTATTGCATCTCCTGATTTGCATAAAAACGCATTCATACCGGCTCGAGTGATCGTCCACCATTTTTACAGACAATGTTAATGATGTATTTCTTATGTTTAAATAATTTACAGCAGCATAAATACTTTTTGGGCCCCAGGCAGTCATTACATATGCAAACCTGTTAATACTGCAGGCACCACACCGTTCTCCGGTTGTTTTTGTGCTACATTGGTTTCACTTCTCGCATTTGCTTATATATTAAAGGAAGCGCTACAAATATTCTTGTTGATTCGCTGAAAAGGCTCTGAATGTGAAGTAGTTCAATAGGATATGAATACTCCGAGTATTTGCTTTTAATTATTTATATCCTGTTGTACAAATACGGATTTTGCGCTCTGGGGATTATTTTGTTTGTTTCTTGCTGCGGCGCAAAGCAAGATTGCCCACGTTCTTCTGAATATATTTAAACCTCATATTTCTGGTTTCTTTGGCAAGCGTTTGAAGATGTACGAGTGTTGATGGATTTCACTGTGACAAATGATGTGTTTTGTGACAAATAATATGGTAATTTAGATAACCGCATGTTCTTAACTGCAGTAGACTTAAACCATATTACACTTCAAAAAAAATTCGAGCTCATCATTTTGGTAAAAGAAATCAAGATATTTTGACATCTCCGATGCATACAAGACCGGCTTCTTGCGATGCCATAAATTTCGAGCCTCAGAATTATGAGATATCAAATATTAAACGCAAAGTCACGATTCCTGAATATCTATCGTGCTTAAAATATAAATTTACACCGAGTTCTGTAAGCAAAGCGATCACGTTTATAAGAAAGGAACAAACTGCAGGTGAGGTAAAATATGAAGCCTATATTTAACACGCTGTTTCACGCGATGCAAATCCATGTAACGCCGGAAGAGAAGCGAGTTCTGAATTTAAAACAACCGCCTTGCTCTCATTTATTTGAGTAAAATAAAAAGATGTTTACATTTTATGCAGCACGTACAGCTTTGACACTCTCTTGAAAAATTTGCCATTACAGCTGCGGTAATACAACGTGTAAAAGTCGCGGAAATTTAAACCTCAAATTCGTCTATGAATAAAAATAAACTTAATTCAAATTGTTTAGAACTGGTAAAAATTAAATACAACTGCTAGACGCTATATAATACAAGGAAATATCCAAATATATCATATATTTTTTCATAAGGAATTGATTTCAAATAAAATTTGACAAATTGTTCAAAGCTGCTTAAAGTAAAACCTTAATGTTAATACAATATTCTTTAAGGAAAAAATAAGCTTACTAACGTTTAATTTCTATTCTTCTTCTCTTGCTACCTTATTATGCTTAAATCCTGTTCTTAGTCAGAGTACAAACTGTGTATTCATCGTTTGTGTGGCCGACCAATACTTCTACCGCTTAGTATATTGCCTCCTGCTATTTTAACAATTGAGCCTTCACCCATACTGTCTATTAGTCTATATGATTATTCTATTCTCTCATTCCTTTTCCAACCTACTTGTGTATGTTGTCTATTTTACAGGTTTCGTTTGTGTTTTTAATCCTCATCTTGCCTGATTTCGTTTTACCGACCATTCTTCCTATACAAAACCTAAACTTCTGTTTTTGATGCTTCTTGTCTGCTCCTAGTTGTTTCTGTTAGGCAGTGTTTCGCCTATTGTGGATATTACTTAAACATACGCTCAGCAAATAAATATTTGCAAAAGTAAGTATAAAAGTATAAGCTTCTGTTGGCCGTCAATAATATCTGGGGACGAATAAAAAGGTTTGAACGAGATGCCGGGCAGGCAACTGTTTCTTAGAATGTGAAGGAAAAACAAGGTGTAGCAGGGTGTTAAGAAAGGTGTTACGGGCCAATCGAGCTTTTCCGACGACCCGTAACCAGGTAGACGGAAAAGGCCTACAGCTTAGCTCAGAGGAGTAGGGGGAGTTCGTGAAAATCGCTTATGGGAGAAAATCTTTAGTTGTGTACAGGGCAAGTCAAAATAAGTGGGCGCCACCTCCCAAATCCAGCTGATTGTAGGTCCTCGTGGAAGGCCGGGAAGCCAACAGCTTACGGGAACGGAAGTTACCTTTATTGTGCCTCCTCCTATATATTTAAGTTTGCAAAACTCTTACACAGACAAATACAGAGTACACAAAAATAAAAGAGGCAGTAAATTTTAAAACACATATAATGAAATTATTGGAAACGACAGTACAACGAAAATGACAGGCAGAAGTGATTTTATAATTCTAAATTACAACAGACTTCTTTGAACGTGCAAGAATGGGGAAACTCGCAGCCCACGGCCAACGGTATTTAATAATTCTGCGTGGTCAGTGGCGTCGAGTATACAGGAATCATACAATATAAACGAAATTGCTTTTTACAAATATTAGTGCAAATAAAAACAATTTGCGACTGAAGGTCGCTTTTTGATCCAACAAAACAATGTTTAATTAGGTCAAATTTTGCAAGTCGCGCGTAAGATTCTTTTCACCACACACAAAAACTGGTCTGTTTTTACCTTAACTTCCGGTGGAGGCAGGCACAATTCCGGAGAGTTGACGAGATGATGTTGAAAATCCACAGGTACGACCCTGAAGTCTGGGTTGAATGAAGTCAACAGCCAGAGGCCCGGAACTTGGATGCGTTCAGCGAACCAACGGTAACCGCAGAACGACGGGAGCTGGTTTAGAAATTAATCCGCCAAACGGCGATCGGCCAATTCACACGGAATTGCCTTTACTGGGGTTCAATCCAGTGTTTCCTTTTAAATCCGGCAGTAGCCGATGGTCTGTTTAGTACCCCTTGGTAAAACAGCGAGATGGAACACACGTAACGCATACCCCTTGAAAAAAAAACCAAAAGTCGCCACTTGCAGCATTCGATATATTTACGGCCCTCCCCTGAACATGTAATTTTGGGAAAGTCCGGAGCCAGGAAAGGTCTAAGGCTGACTGACGTAAAAACGCTACGGGAATCTGCACTTCCCCCACAAAAAATGCACCATAATTCGAAATGATTTTAGAACGAAAATTAACACGTGAATTCTCAGAAGTCCTTAAGGCCACGCGCGAGAAAAACAAGAATCTGCAATTTCGACACAAAAGAAACTGTCAACATAACTCAAACTTAGAAAAACGCAAAGTAACCAAAACTGTATCCAACATACAAACGGCAATTAAAATAGCGTTATTCATTCTTACAATACGGCATACAAATTAAGAAATTAATTCATATAAAGCCGCAAATTTTAAAAGAGCATAACAAAGGTCAGGATAGCAGTCTACCGATGAGAGTGTTGTTGGTTGCTAGGTGTTAATTTTGGATATTTAGCGACATAATTGATTAATAGCGTTTGTGAAGCTACTAACTGATTGCGATGCGATTGTCCTATAAGGTGATGCAAGGTGCGATATTAGTGTTACCATTTTTGTATTTATGGTGTTGGCGAGGTTATGATTTGTGTCCCATGAAAAGTTATATGTGTTTACACTAATGGCTGCGTATTATCTACTTGTTATTGTATGTGATCTACAAGCGTTAGGCCCTTTTATCGTTATTATACAAAATTGGTGAGTCTATGTACGTAGTTCTTGGAGCATTAGCGTAGAAAATATATCTAGCTATATGAGTAGATAATGTGTATCGCATTTTTAATCACTATTCACATAGCAATCATTCGGGAAGGAGTCAGCTGGCAGAAGTGGTCTTGTAAAGGCACCTACGTTGAATTATTATTTTTAGTATTATTATTATGAACGTTACACTAATGCCAGGAAAGCATCTGCTGACTTTGCGCGGGGAATTGGCCAATTACATTTAACTCTTCCCATCGCATATGGACGATGAGGAGATGTTCCCCACGCAATTTTTGTGAATAACAGAGTGTGTAACTGGATGTAGTCCAACGGCTGGTAACGGCTACGATTTATTGACAATATGAAGGTTAAACAGGTCCATTTTATTTTTTATTACATTCTCACCTTGTTTTTCGGCCCATCAATTTTGTTGTCTATTACACAGGTTTCCTTCCTGTCTTATTTTTTTATCTTGTCTAATTTCGTTTTTCTGACGGTTCTTCTTCAAACCTTCATTTTTGTTGTTACTGCTTGTTGTCTGTCTCTAGTTGTTTTCTATCTATTTTCTATAGAGTAAATTACTTTTGGTCTTATTATTCCTATATATATCCTGATGTTTGTTTCAAAATAATATGTGTGTTGTTCCGTATCGAATGGTTTAGGCAACCAGCTTCATTATCAGTTTTATCTATCTGGTATATTAATTCTTCTTGCCAATTATCATGACTTGGTAATGTTATGCCTAGATACTTCGCTTCTATTACCTGTAGACTAGTATCGTTTCTAAAGAAATTGATTTAAAATAAAATGCTTCGAGGCGAAACGTCCAGGGATAGATTGTTCGAAGCTGGTAAAAATTAATTATTATTGTTACTGCAACACTCTCTAAGAAAAAATAAGCAAATTTGATGTAAATTGCGCTTTTTATTGTTCTTTTATCTACTCAATTAGTCTTAACGTCTGTTTTTAGTTCTTAGTCAGATTAGAAAATGTCTCTATTCTTCTTCGTCTTGCTTATTGTCTCTAACTATTCTAATAATTCTGCTGTAGTCGGTTGTATCTATATGATTATTCTATTCTATTCTTCTTTTTTTGATTTTTTCTGTTATGCAGTCTATGTTACAGGATACTTTTAGGTTTTCATTTCTTATCATTTCGTTTTTCCAACGACACTTCTTAAAACCTTCATTTTTGATGATGTTGCTTGTAGGCTGTCTCTGGCTGGTTTCTGTTTACGTTTCATAGAATAAGTAACCATTGGTGTCATTTCTCTCTACATATCCCTGTTTCTGTTTTGGTGGAAAGACGTTTGTGGCTCCATACAGAATATCCAGAATGCGCTTTATTAGCGCGGCCTGTTAATTCTTTCCGTGAGTTACTGTAGCTTGTTATTGATCGGAATGGGACATTTCGGCGCGGCCATTTCGGCGCGGCCGTTTCGGCGCGGCCGTTTCGGCGCAGGGCCATTTCGGCGCAGGGACATTTCGGCGCGAGGACAGTTCGGCGCGAGGCCACATTGGTGCAAATATATTTCGTTTTGAATTATATAGCAAATTTAATTACTAGTTTTTTGTTTTTAAATAATAATGTCAAAAATCGTACAATTTTCTTTTGTATGTCATCTATCTACTATCCAGAATCTTTTCATAATACGAACTACTCGTTAGTCAAACAAGTACTATTTCTATTAGTGGGTATATTTTTTGTACTTTTTCTATTTCTTTGTACTGTATTTGTCTTGATTAAAATCGCGTAAATAAAAGTAAATTTTTAAACGATTTTATTTGTTACTTTTTGCAAAGATACATTTTTCTGTACATTTACATTTTTTCCCTTTTGTGCCATTTTTTGGGAAAAACGCTGCCTATATATTATTTTTATTTAAATTTCATTTGGTATTATTTTTCAATTACATTTTAAGCAATTATGTTAACCCTTTCATCAGGGTCCAGTAGGATGTGGCGGGGGTTATCTCCCGCTGTCTTTGAAGAATTTGTCCTATAAAGGGATATGCTCTTGTGCCACATATTATTGTCAATTTATCCTTTCAACAGTGAAGTTATTAAGTTATTTTGGAGAGTCAAATTTTAAGTTCTCGAGGCAAAGACAAATTTACGTTTGACGGTAACACATTTGTGTTTGATCGTATGAGTTCTTGTGGTATAAAGAAATTTTGGAGGTGTGATCGCAAAGGTGAGTGCAAAGTAAGAATTCGCACACGTGACGGGGAAGTGATAAAATCTATCAATCAACACTCTCACGGAAGTTCAGCCGCGAAAGTGGAAGCAGCCGAAGTTGTAACAATGATAAAGAAACGAGCGGCAACAACAATGGAGGTTACTTCCCAAATAATCAACGAATGTGTCAGTGACGGAGGCGGATTATCACGAAGTGCTCAAGTGACAATGCCAAGCCAGGCAGCTTTGAAGAAGATGATTCGCAGAAAAAGGAATGAAATAAATGCTGCTCCACCGAATCCCCTCAGCTTAGAAGAACTCGAAATACCTGAGAAATACCAGATTTTCGAGTGCAGTGATGGTACAAATGAACCTTTTCTGCTGGCGGATAGTGGTCCAAATATCAACAGGATTCTGATTTTTGGAAGAAAAAGAAATTTGGACGTAAGTCAACTGTAGCAAATAAATTTTCAAATAAACCCTGAATACAGTGGAACTTCCATATATCGACCTTCTATTTAGCGAATTTGTCTATTTAACGAATTTTTTTAAGGATCCTGGCAATGAGAGCACTTTTAACATTATTTTGTCCCCTTATATCGAACTTCGAATTTCAATGCAACGAATATTTTCGGGCTTAAAAATTTAAAAACGTGTTATTTTTCCCTTTAGACAGTTGTATTGTAAATTCCAATGTTAGGTTGCTAATGTCTTTCTTAGAATTTGAAAGTTACTTACCTGGCTTCACCCAACCCTTTGTTTGCAAATTCCTGAGTGTCATTAACACACAGATTCAAAAACTTGAAATTACGGATTTCTTTCAATAAATGTATAACTGTATGTATATGTAGGGTGACTGTGCCTTAGTTCAGCCTCGCCCGGTAGTCGTCCACTTATACAAAAAAGTAGGTAAAATAAGTAAACCACTGCATATTAATAAGTTACAGTAATCCATTCCTCGTAGTGGAAGCAAAAGTTTCAGAAAAATAAAACACAAGTCTCCTCCACAAAAATATATAATATAATGCTACATATGTTTCGGCCTTTTTAACTTAAAAGCCATCTTCAGGCAAACAAACTAAATTAAAATTCGAAAAGTTAACATCAAAAATGAAATTGGAGGTTAAACAACATCTTACCTAAAATTAACTCTAACAAACAAAAAACAAATGTGAAGGTCTAAAAGACCGCCATACACAAAGCTTTCATCTTAAATTTGAATGAATGTCCGGTTTTACTTAAAATGGTAGATTTCCCCAAAGATTAGTACGTTAGTTTATTTGTAGTTTTCTACAGTTTGTTGGTTGAGTCGGTTGTTTATTGGGTAGATGCTAGATGGCACTTTGTTATTTTCCTGGTTGGTATATGTTCGCACTTGCGCCGTTTGTTCTGGTGTCAATGTGCGTTTCTTGACATTTATTTGTGATTTAAAATTATTCCGGATTAATCCGACATTATGTATGTCGGATTGTTCAAATTTAAGATGAAAGCTTTGTGTATGGCGGTCTTTTGGACCTTCACATTTGTTTTTTGTTTGTTAGAGTTAATTTTAGGTAAGATGTTGTTTAACCTCCAATTTCATTTTTGATGTTAACTTTTCGAATTTTATTTTAGTTTGTTTGCCTGAAGATGGCTTTTAAGTTAAAAAGGCCGAAACATATGTAGCATTATATTATATATTTTTGTGGAGGAGACTTGTGTTTTATTTTTCTGACACTGCATATTAATTAAAAATTCCATAACCCAGTAGTCGGCCATGTGCTTTTCGCGCCAACAAGAAAAATTACATTACTAACCTCACTTCTGACAGTTAAGTTGGCTGTGGTTTGTAAGTGCATGTGTGTCGGACGACAATAGGTAAGTGAATCTTATTTTTTCTATAAGGGAAGTAGCATGAGGAAATAAGGTTAATATTAAAAGGGGGAAGTGTAAGAAGTACTTGCGGGTGTTTGTATGAATTTATATACATTTTACGAGCATTTCTAACCTCTACATATCTTACAAGTCGTATGAAGTAGGAAATAGGCATGCGGCCGACTACTGGACATAACTTTACCCTTACATTCTAATAGTCGGCCACAGCGGCCGACTACCGGAAATTCGTCTATGTTGCATTCTAGACCTTATGTGGTACTAACATAAAGATCATACTTATATATTTGGATAAAGTACAGAAATTGTTCGTATTTTTAATATATTCCAGTAGTCGGCCGTGGCTTAAATCTGACGGCCGAGTAATGGTTGCAGCTTGCTCTAGTTCGGCCACATTGTTTTCTAATCTAGGGATGAAGAACTTCTATGATTAGAAGGATATTTTATTGCAGATTAACCCTTTCACTGCTGCAAACGTATATATACGTTTTTAAAAAACTTAACTCACATGCTATGTCAGTATATTTACGTTCTGGAATTTCATAAAATTACTGCTTGGACAGTAAATGTACGCGCGGGGTTTACATGCATCGGAATATTACTCATATGTTTTGGCTGCGCAATGATGTGCTTAGACTTGGAATTTTATTGTTCCCTTGCTAGTTATTTGGGTAGCACCGTTCAGCCCTGTTTTTGTGCTATTTTGTCTTATTTAGAATGTCTAGCTACGTTGGTTTAACGGAAAAAGAAGCTCGGCAGCTTGCAGAGCTAATCACCGATGCTGATTCAGATGTCCCAAGTGAAGATGACCTCCAGGAATCAAGTGAATCTAGCGATCAGGAAGAAGAACCTCCTCGTAAGCGTGCACGTGGTCCTGGTCATGCTACTGCTACTGCACAGAAAAATAAGAATATGGATTTCGTCTGGACTGAAGGTGATTTTATACCTGTAAGTCATGATTTTG
>JABXWE010103846.1:0-11061 GCA_014611495.1 Limonius californicus | reverse complement strand
CAATATATATATATATATATATATATATATATATATATGGTATTATGTACCCACAATTATTATTTTTTTAATGTAATTAATATGTGGAACCGGTTAACGTTTACGTTCATTTTTTCAAATATTCAATATGAAGTGAATGCCGTCAACCATCTCTGGATCTATCCAGACCTGCATTGCGAAATGTATCACCTGCTTTTACATCTATATTTTCATTTATGTTCGTCTGCGTATCTGGATGTTCTGTATGATGCGGTTCTTTTTACCTCCCCATGAAGACAAATTGATGAGTTCACGCCCTTAGCATGCACTTCAATGGGGTTACCTCACAAAATGATAGCCTTTAAAAGATACCTCTGAACGCGAAGGTCGTATTTAGTTGTAAAAACGTTTGTTTGGGATTTATTAACAATATTGTGTGAACTAATTTTCGCGCAGGAGCACCTTTTAAAACTAACTGGAGAATTTTAGAAGTAATGACGTTACCTATGAAGTTTTATGAACAGATATTATACCTTTGTATTATATTTATTTAGATAATATATGTATTTGGCATGTTATTCAAAAAGCTAATCTGTGAAACATCTAAACAATCCTGCAAGTATTGCAAGAGAAACATCTTTATAAAGATCGGGGTTAGTAGTATATTTTACTGCAACGCATTTTGAAAACCTCTTTAGGCAGCTTGTAAATTATAAAACCAATTTGGTTTGTGTAGATATTGTTGGAACGTTTCGATGTCAATCTTTCAAATCATGTTTAGCACTGCTCCTGCTGCAAGCGGCAGGGTCGAATTCTAAACACAGTTTTGTTGATATTCGAAACGCCTCCGGAGTAGAACACTTCCGAGTGATGCATCCAATATTCGCCGAAATTTAATTTGTTATTGAAAAACCTTTTAGAATAGCAATCATGAAATGTATATCTATCATGTCTTGTTCTTCGTTTCCACTTTCCTGGGCTTTCTTACGAACACACACCTGTTCTTTTTACGGAACTGCGCTATCTTAAATATTATACGTTTGTAATTTCCTGAGTGCTTCATCCATTTTCTACTTTTTTGGTTCAGGGATTCCAAAGTGACAGTAAGCTAATTTGTTGCTTATGTTAACAAAATGTTCTATCTCATCATTTGGGGACGGTCACCGTACAGTCGGATCAGCTTTGATCGTTCGTCACGTTCTCGGCTTCTTTCCTGCACTTTGGACCTCCCAGAACGTGACCATTACCGTAAAAAGAAACAAGTTTTATCTAAATCTTATTATTAAGATGGAAGGTGTTGATAAATACAACCTAAATTGTATATAGAAATTAGATCTTTTATGGTAATGGAATGGAATGGAAAAAATAATTAGAAGAATTTTGTTTTATACAACTTCAGGATAATCATTTTAAAATAGTCATTATTATCTCTCAAAGATAGACAACAGATAATACATATTATAGACGTCTGTCATTATAAAATAAGACATTTTGAACATTAACATCGATAAATGTGTCGCTATCGCTATATGTATTGCTGTGGCAGTTTGACGTGTCGTATGTATCCACCTCAATTAAATACGATTTCCATCAAATTCGTTGCCTTTCTTTCTGAAAATTGGGTAGGCCCCTGTAAATTCCTTAACGAGTCTTATAAATATAATATATATAACTTTTTGCTATTTGAATAACGTTGAGATTATAATCTAGCGGGAGCGCTAGCACATCTATGACATTCACATCAAATTAGCAATATGTCCATTTTCCTGCATTAAAATACATTTCTATAGTTCAAAGTATCAACCTTTTATGTCACAACTGTCAAGATAATACCACAATGAATGAATGCTCTTGATATCTCTTATGAAAAGTTATAGTCACAATGTAATATATTGTATTATGGAGTGGTTTTCTTCTTCTAGTGCCTTTTCTTATTATTTTCCACAGCTCTGCAGCGTGCATCCACCTCTCTGCAAATTCTTATCTTTGACAGCCATAATATTTTCCATCTTCCTCTTCCACTTTTTCTCTGAATATTTTCTTCCATTCGTAGTTATGCCATACTGTTTTTCTTATTTTCGATTTCATACTCTAGATATGCTTTTTTCTTATTTTAATGACTGTAAAAACAGCACTCGATTTTCTTAGTACTTCCATATTAAGAGTATGAGTTGTCCAAGAGACCTTAAAAAATATTTTGCAAATTTACGTCTCAAAATCTTCAAGATTATCAACTTTTTTAGCGTCTAAAGTACTACATCATATGATAGCAATGACCATACGCGCTTTCTCATGCGCCAACTGATGTTAATATCTATATTTTTGTTGCATAGCAGGATTATCAAGTCCATTTCTGCCTATTGTGGTACTAATTTCACCTAGGGAACTACATGATCATTTGTCCAACAACTGAGATTTATTAATTTAAGGACTTGTTCTATTTGCTTTTATTTATTCTACTGTCCGCTACTACATCTGGTCTTTCTGATACATCCATTACTTTTGTTTTGGCAATGTTAATTGATAGCCCCATTTCTTCGCTTCTGATCTTACACCCCGTCCAATAGCCTCTACAAATCATCTGCTTTGTCTGCTATTATGTCTGTATAGTCGGCGTATCACACATTACTCACTACCTTCCGTTTACTTCTACGCCCTCTTCTTATTTCATCTAACGCTTATTGAAAAATATGTTCTGAATATACATTACAATATTAAAAAGTGTATGTTAGGTGTATTAGGTGTTGTCTACGTCCTAAAATAAATGCCCATCATTTTAAAGGAGACACTGTCTATAACATTAGGAAAAAATAAACAGATGGATAACGATAAATCTTATTACACATAGTGCGAGTTTGGAAAAGCTTAATCCTTTTCGTGGATTTTAATTCGACACCAGGCTCATTTGAACATTTTTAATAACGAACAGTGTTGGAGCATTCATCACAACCGAACCGCCGCCAATTATTCAACGGATGACTACAACTCTCCAACCACGCAGCGATTTAAAAATTTATTGCCATATCCGTTCGATGTCAAAAATATATGCGAAAGGGCGAACTTTCCGTTTTTTAAATCTACAACTTTTAGTTTAATTCCATTTGATGTTGATCCGACCTGATCCCATTTGGCTTCATAGAACCTAGCCGGTGGCAGTTCTTTTAAAAATTTAATACGCTTCGTTTATTCTTTGATGCAAGTTGCTAGTTTGCCTGCCGTGCATTTTGCGATATTAAAATGTTTTGCTGCATTACCCGAGCTAAAGTAAATTTTGCCCAACTTTTCTCATAATATTACAGCTCGTAATTTTGTTTTATTTCGTCGTACATTACCGCGATGGATTTTAACGTGCTTTGAGCGAAATGGTAATTTAGTACCACACATACGTAGGTAAAGTAGACAGTCTGTTTACTAATACCATTGTATTTTGACGTTAACTCCGCCCAAATTACACATCTAATTGATTAATTCCGTCTGAAATATACTTAGAATATGTTAGTAATAGTGGGAAACATTACCAACATAGAACTTGTTATATTAATTGGGGATAAGTATACTGCTAAAGTTTACAGAGAGGCAGGATAATATAGCAAGTTATAGCAACATTTTGTTCTATGGGATTATACTTTAAGGTACTTTATGGCCGGCTGTAGACAGTCCTTTTAACTACAATGACTGAATATTGTTGTCTTTCCAATATATCGTACCATTAACACCGCCACTTTGGCAATAATTATATGATAAAGAGACAGACTTCAACCCAAGAAGTATTTTAACTTGGCCGTTTTACATAACTTCGGTTAATTATCAAAAATGCTTACGCCTACATAACTGCTTTTCACTATGTATGTGAAACCGTTATAGATTTTGTTTCAATTAGAAATTGAGTAAAAATTTAAAATTCGTTGTTTACATTTATGTAGTTACTCCACTCACTGCTTTAATATTTCTACATAAATTTTCAGTATAACATCAAATCAAGCTAAAACTAACTTTTTCAAATACATGCAATCATATTTATCTTGAACATGACCTGCAAAGCACTAGCTGGATAATTGACTGTGTTATCACAGATAAGTAGTGGCAGGAGATTTTTTAAATAAGTAACACCGTTAATTATATATTCAGCAAAATGTAATCGATTCAGCAAATGACGTGGTTCGTTAAATGATGCTACTGTGTAGTGTCATTTCAGCTTGTATTTTATTGACCTGAAACTTTTATTTTGGTTGCTGTAAGCCGTAACGTAACATAACTTGAGCAAGTGGCATCAGCTAAAATTACTACACGACTTACACCATCCGTGTCTTGGTGTTTTTACTTGTAAGTTAACCAAAATTTTTGCCCGATATAAAACAAAATTTAATGCGGTATTACCTGCAGGTTAGCCCTACTTACGCCCTATTTTGTTCAATTGTTGCTTAGTACGGAACAAATTATATGGTTATAAGGCGGTGGCTACCGACAAAATAGCAATTGTGGTGACGTATAGGAAATACCATAGCTAAATAATTGGTTCTAACTGCATTCAAACCTTTACTTGTAAGTAGTATGCCAGTTAATGTAGATCACTTCCTTCATAAAAAATGTTTTTAGGGCACCATTTGTGATGCATCTTCGAGATTTTGTACAATGACCATGTGGTGATATATAAATTCCTAGAAACGAATTTTTCTAGTCTTTTATTACTAACCCATTCCTGTATATTTGTTTTCCCTCCGCTTATTGAATCGTCTAAATATATTAGGAAAAATATTAGGGTGGAATACCCTTGTAGTAAACCCTTTCGTTAAAACAGAGGTCTCATCTTCACCTTGGATTGTTGTCCCTTGTAAAGGCTTTGCTCAACCTTGATGAGGGTTTGATTAATTTGCAAGCTTCCCATTACTCCCCCATAAGCTCTTGGTGGTTATATTAGCTTACGCTTTCTATATTCATACCACTAAATGTAATGTTCTTCTATTCAAATGAATGTTATTCAGTTCAAGTTAATATTCCATGTATATTGAAATAAATGGTTAATACAGCTGGCAATAACAAATTGTACGAGTTCAATTTTTTATTTCAAATGTACTGTTAATGCTGTTTACGGGAACCCCACATGTAAAAACGGATACTTTTGGGTGATCAAGTTGTTTATGATACTGTATACTACGAAACTAGTTAAATAGTTAAGTATCAAGTTATTGAATGTATGTCTAAACTGTTAGGAGTGCACAATTGTGCGGTGTTAATTGTTATAGATGGGAAATTTATAATTTCGTATTCCGCTTGTATTTTTCTATTTTCTTAGTTGCTTTTTTGATACTTAGTCTTGGACCTGAAAGTTACCACAGTTCCTACTTTTGGAAATCTTAATCATTAATACACATTGCATAATGTGATATATCGGGACTCAAGGTTTTTGATAATAATAACCGATTGATAATAATAAACGAATAAACCATTGCAACAAAATGTTCTTGTCGTTTTTCGTTTCTTCACAAGTTCTTCCACTTTGTGGCGCATCAACGGCCTATCCACACCTGCATCATTTTCACGACATTAGCGAACCAGAGTTTCAATGCAGATTCCACTTGCTCGTTTTTTTTAGTGTTTAAATTGTTACCTTTCTTTGCAACGTCTGTTTTTACATGTTTTTTATTTTACACAAAACTTGTTGCGAAAGTTTAATATTTTCTTTAAGCTAAAATCACGATTCTTTATTATGTCAGCCATTGCATAAGGTTATAATAGAAGTGAGTTAGCTGCTGCCAGCTAGCTTGCAGGCTGTTAACTTTAAGAGATAGAGGTCCGGAGAGATCCCTACGCAAAAATTGATGACATAAACCAAAGTTATGATTACTTTAAACAATATTTTTTCTATGTAGTGGTATACTTCAGGCCCTTTATTCGCGAAAATGATAACAATATCCTAATAATAACATTATCTGTGATTTGTGTTTTTTCAACACTTACAGTAACCGAAACATTCTGTGCATTTTCGTGATCTTTCTACGTTTTTGTTACGTCGCTGAATGTGCATTACCATTAGCGATACGGCAGCAGGTTTTAAATTTCAGCCCATTGTTGTATTGACACGTGTCTATTCAGGAGGGTTAATATGCTGCACCGTATCGGGTGCCATAACATTGCAACAGATAGCTTTCATGTTTTAAAATTGTCAGAGTGGGAGCTATTTTTACGTTCTTTACATTGTGTGCCTTTATGCACTTCATAAACTGGTAGTAATTTTTCGAATAAGCCGAGCGGAATAGCGATTCTGAATTGCGGCTACGTTTTTGTATTATTTTCTCTTTAATGGCGCGGTTTTGTAATGAAAATGCACGGCGTGGCGGAGAGAATTAGAGATAATCAAGATTATCAAGTGCTTTTATCAAAATAAAATTGCCGTAAATTTTGATCCCGTCCCGGGAATTGCCTAGACTTTTCCAATTGCGAGTCGCTGCACAATATTGTGTTGTTGTTTATATTTATAGTTATTGAACTGGCGGGGCAATTTACCAACAAATACCATACTATTGCAGCACGAGGTGCATTTTTCTTCAATATAACGAGAACACTTTTCGTTGCCGAGGATGTGGTATATTCTGTTCTAGCGTAAGCTATATGTATGAGAGAAAATACTAAGTCCGCAGCCGTTTCTAGTTTCTGTCTTGTAAACTTTTGCCATGGTTCATTTTTCTCATTTTATCGCGCTTTTGTGCTAGAATCGTATATAAAGAACGTAAAAATTGGTTTGCAAATGTAGCATTGCAGTTTATTTAAGTGAATTTACATAAATGTTGCTTTTTAAAAATCAAGTACATATATAGCATTTCAGTACTGTCATAAAGGGGAAGTATTCGCTACCATATTGGTAAATTTTAATAATTGTGTTATTATAATGTAATTTATTATTTAAAAGTTTTCATGAAATTTTGTTAATGTTCACCGCTATCACTTCGAATTAACACTCCCTCACTTGATCAGATTAAATAGACCCCTTTGTGTGATATTTGATATCTCTAGGGTACAACATAGACTGCTACGGAAAAGAAATAAAACCAATTGTATACCGCATCAAGTTATGTATGCCGCAGTTTTCTCAAGGTTGGGGATAATAGTTTTAAACTAATTCAAAATCATCCGCGTAACTTAAATTCTGTATTTGAAAACATTACTCATAATTCGGAGAAATACTTTCACCCCAACTTTGGACTATATGTATAGGTTCCATATTTGCTGGTAGTGATGTTACATAATGTTTTAATTTATACTCCTTTATTCTACAAATGAATTATAATTATACTTATGGTCTGCTACTAGTTCATATAGAAATTCCACAAACGACATGTAAGTTTCGAGTAATTTGGATTCGTATTTGATTCTAAGCAATTTGACCTTATGTTGTTATCCCATGATAATTTGGTTTTCATACCGCATGTCAAGATAATTAAACCGATCCTTGACAATCCTCGATGGAAGATCTTTGAAGGTATTGGTGTCAGTGTCAGGTGGTCAGTTTTTATGGAATTTGGTTTACAACCAACTAAAGAATATTTGTTTTATCTCTAAATGAGATTACGTCATCTACGTAACCTAGAATTGTTATGTTAGGGTTCCCTAGTCTGTATAAAATACCTTTAGTGATTACAAGGTCTTTTTCGGATATTGTATGACAAAGTGCGATACCCGGGTATCTGCCCGTTACGGTGTTAATCGCTATTTCCACCGTTCTTTTGTTAATTCTTACTGTGGTAGTATTATTAGTATTTTGGTTTTGATGATGTTTATGTACTTGTTTGATGTTTCCTTCTCCTGCAGCAGTCTAGGGGTTGCCAACTTTCTGAGTTGTCAAGGAACGGCACTGGTCAAATACTGAGAGATCCATGTAACTATAAAACAAACTATCTTACAAATCGCCAAATGCCAATTCTATAGGATGAAGGAAAAAAGGAATTAAACACTGATTTTCTTAAAAATCTTAAAATTCATATAAATCATTAAAAACAAAACATTCTTTGTTTTTCTATTCGTTATTTTTCTTCAGTTGATTAGTAAAGTTGTACAAAGGGTACAAAAGAAGGAAGGTTGCTTTCTTCCTGCTCTCAAGTAAGAACACAAGGCAAGACGTCTGGAAAAAGGACCTTCCCAAAAGAGGATGGTTGACAACCCTAGCAGCACTTGCACAACGTCCTCGAATTCTATTCGGCCTGACGCGGTCTATAAACCTTATACGTGCTGGTGTGTTATATTCTAATACCTTTTCTATGACCTTCCGTATTATAAAGATGGCATCTGGAGCATGTTTTGTGACAGCTTAGTTGTTCCTTGTTGATCAAGATGATCTTACCTATTTCATGTTCTTGTCAGCAATATCATTATTGATATAGTGTTATGCTCCTGTAGTTGATGATGGGTAGATGGGTCTTCTTTTGCTAATGCCCATTATTTTGTTCATTAGTTTGAGTAAATCTGCTGTAATATACGCCCCGCCACCAAATTTTAGAAATTTGTTGTTAGTTTGTGTTGTCTTGTTTTTTTTTAGTTTTAGTAGGTCAAAGTATCTTATATAGTGGTTCTTTATAGGATTATTTATGTCTACGCATACATTAATCGGATTCTTTAGTCTTCCATATCGATACTGACTTTATAAATACTCTTGTTGGTTTCCCTTATTTTGGCGTTTACACGGTTTTTTTTTCGGTGTAATTTGTATGTGTTACGCCCAAACATCGAAAACGCTCACTGAGCGAAAAAAACGACCGCAACGCGTTGTGGACGGTGCCGAACGACCAAATACCGAAATGACATTATTTTTCGCGTTGTGTCCGTTCTTGTTGACCACGACGCGTCGTGGACAATGCTCAAACGGCCACGACGCGTTCTGGATGATTTAGAAAGCTCATAAACCGACCGTGCTTTTAATATGTTGAGTAAATTTACAGAAATAAATGAAAATTTCAAAATCTTTATTGTAGGCTTATTTCTACATGAAACTTTATTTACAATAATAGTTAACTGAATCGCAGGTAGATAAAGCTATTTACTTGTTTTTGCAGGCACTATTATTGTGGCATTTAGAATTGCACAACACCTCATTGGCCCTGCAGTTGCACTGTTTTGTATTACAATAACGCTTACAATGGGACATGACAAATCCTTGTTTTGATCCAGACGAAAGAGCTGAAGCTTTTCTCAAATTTAATGAACAACTTGGAACATCCGATGCGTTTATAAAATTTGAATCAGCGGAGTTGAATTCATTACGACTATAAAGTCTTTCCAGCACGCCCTCTTTGGTTCCCAACTTATACAAACTGGAATCATTAACGCTTAGAACTACAGCTAGAACACTCCTAGGGGCAAGCCGCCCTCTGTCGACATCTGGAACTTTGACTACGACATTTTGACCGATCTCAGCAGGAGGTAGTTTTTCACGGGACAGCGCCAGCATTTTTCCAGCTTGCTTCTCCATTCCGGCTCTAGCAGTTTCGCGTTGCTCTCTGATTGCATCACGTCGGTAGCAAAGGTTGCATACGACTTCTCCTTCAATTTCAGTCCCACACTTCATGTGTACTTTTATGCTGCATGTTTTACATGGTTGGGTAACTCCAAAATCTTCGCAAATGGAACATGCTGCCACAGTGGATACTGCATTGATTACATTTTCTTCCCCTTCCTGGTCTTTTTCGAGTGTCATCCCTTCCAAGATTTTCTCCAAATCTTCTTCCGTTTCCAAAGATTCATATGTTTCCCTTTCCAGAGAAGAATCTGCCAGTCCGATGCTTTGCTTGTCACCAAACATGGCCTCGTAAGGACTTTTTCTAATCCCTTCGTGCAATGCACGATTTTTTTTTGCTCTGAATAAACCGTAATCCCTCTGACCATTGTTTGGTATCATTGTCAAGCATCCATGCTACCAACATATCTCTGACGTCCTGATTGGATCGTTCTACCGATCCTTGGCTCTGTGAGTGGCGGGGCTTACCATGCACAAGTTTAAGGCCTGGCCACAGATTCTTTAACTCTTCGATTATCTTATTAGAAAATTCTCTTCCGTTGTCACTTTGCAAAATAAAGGGAGCACCGAACATGCAAAAAATGTCTACTACATTATATGCGACTTCTTCAGCTGTTTTCGTTTTGAGTGGTTTCAAAATTGTAAATTTTGTCAGATGGTCTGGGTAGTTCAATATGAAACGATAGTCTCGGTCGGGTTCGGTCTGCATATCAATCAAATCTACTTGACATCTCGAATTCATGTGGTTTGATAGGATTGGTGCAACAACTAACCCCTTCTTCTTGATCTTCTTCTTTCCCTGACATTGCTCGCAGAGAGATAAATAGATCTGTATAGCTACTCTCGTAACATTGCAGTATTTTTTGTTGATTTCAGCCTCCATAACTAAAAACAAACAAAGAACTCTTTAAGTGGGTAGTAGAGTGCGCGCAGCGAAAGAGTGGGCCACCTCATCAACAAAAGTAACGTGACTTTATGACGTGTTGCGAAAGAAGACGCAAGGCTCGACATAAAGTCACGTTACTTGCGATGACGCCGTGGCCCAATCTTTCGCTGCGCGCACTCTAATATTGGTAATCGTGGTAAAAACGTATAGTAAATAATTGCACCAATATTTCACAGAAATAGCTTCTAAGTAACATACCTCTTGTTCGTTTGTGTCCAGTTGCCATATGAGCAGCTTCAATAATGCCAAAAAGATCCTCCATTTTACAGTAATATCGAAAATTTCCATCCTGTGTTCCTTTGGGCTTTTCAATTAACTTTTCATATTCCCCAATTGTTATGATATCATACCTCTTTAGTCTTCTATATTGTTTGGACGACAAGGGCATTTTGCTATCTTTCAAGCGGTTCGCTTCTTTCACTTCTCGGACGATCTCTTCATACCGTTCGTTCGTAAAATAATCACTCCGATCATTGCTGTTATCAACGATATTTTTAAGTTTTTCATTAAACACCTCTCTCGTATTATCGTTTTTAGCTACAATAGTAGCGACTTCGCTCAATAACATAGACATAACTTCACTCGAAGGCAGTCGGAAACACACTGACAAGCCTAGACAAGAAAGACCGGT